>PVKS010005746.1:0-82955 GCA_004027875.1 Aplodontia rufa
CAGAAAGCCCATAAATATATGAGAAAATGCTTCACATCATTAGCTATAAGGGAAATGTAAATCAAAACCTCAATGAGATACCACCTCACTCCTGTTAGAGTGGCAAAAATGAAGAATACAAACAACGACAGATGCTGGAGGGGCTGTGGGAAAAGAGGAACACCGTTACACTGCTGGTGGGACTGCAAACTAGTTCAGCCACTGTGGAAAGCAGTGTGGAGAATCCTCAAAAAATTAAGGATGGAACCACCTCATGATCCAGCTATCCCACTCCTGGGAATTTTCCCAAAAGAGTTAGAATCAGCATATTATAGTGATGTGGCTTCCTCAATGTTTACAGCAGCTCAATTTACCATAGCTAGACTATGGAACCAACCCAGATGCCCCTCACTCGACAAGTGGATACAAAAACTATTGTACATATATACAATGGAATACTACTCGGCCATTAGAGCAGACGATATTATGGCTTTTGATATCAAATGGACAGAGATGGAAAGAATTATGCAAAGTGAAGTATCCCAATCTCAGAGACTCAAGGACCGAATGGTTTCTCTCGTATGTGGAAGCTAGAATACATGGGGAAGCAGTAGGTTAAATGGCTCAACTAATGATATCCTCAAACTGTATGATTGTCAGCATAATAGGGGGATGGTACCCTAGGATACTGGTAGGCATAGGGAGGTGGAGGGAGTGGGTCGAGGGTATTTGAAGATCTTCTAGGATACTGGAGAGTGGGAATATAGGTGAACCATCTCAGAAGCAGAGGTTATTCCTCCACGAGATACCCATTTTATGCAAGAGTTCTCCTGGGGGTAACTGCAACAGGTGAAACTCAAGGTGGTCATCCATGTTTGGGCATTACCCCTGGATAACTATGTATATATACTTTGGTTATTGATGGTCTGATAATGTTTCCCTCTCATTTGTATCTCTATATACTCTTTTTTTTGCATTTTTTTATTTTTTATTTTTGAACAACCTTACAAGATTTTAACAAAATAATATAAAATGTGTATATATTCTGGATATATATACTCTTAATAAAAAAATCCTTAATGTTGTAAAAGATCGTTATCAACTGTGAGAGAAAGAATGAATACTCAAAATAAATACGGGCAAAAGTTATGAATAGGTAATTCACATACACAAAATGCAAATGGCCAATAAACATAAAAAGCAGTGCAATTTCATTGATTGTCAAAGAAATGTAAGTTGTAACCCCTAAGAGAGAGATTTTTTTGCTTTTAATTAAGAAAGATTAAAAATATATCAGCTAGAAGGAAAGATGGGAAGGAGTTAGCTACTCTCTGGCAGTGCTGTTGGGAGAGAAAAAAGCTACAATGTTTTCCCTTTAATTAAGATAAAATTTACATTTCACAAAATTAATCCTTTCAAACCATGTAATTCAGTAGTACAGAATATACACAAAGTTGTGCAGCTTCCATTAAAATTTAATTCCAGAGCATATTCCTCACCCTGTAAAACACTTCAGTCCCTCATAGTGGTCACTTCCCATTTCTTTCTCTCCTCAGCCCCTGGAAGCCACTATCAGATTTTCTACTCTGAATTTGTCTGTTTGGGACATTGTATAAATAGAACCATCTCTGTGTCATCATTTGTATCTAACTTCTTTCGCTTAGAATAATGTTTTCAAGGCTCTTTCATGTTGTATGTATATCGGAATTTCATTCTTTTTTCATGGCTGAATAGTATTCTATTATATGTTTATATCACATTTTGCTTATCCATCCATGAGTTGATGGACATCTGAGTTATTTCCACTTTTGGGCTATTATGAATAATGCTTCCTGTGAACATTTATACATTAGATATTTTTATGTGTGTTTTCAGTTCTCTTGGGTGTATACCAAAGGATAGAAATATCAAATAATATGGTAACTCTGTGTTCAAACTTTTGAAGAACTGTCAAACTTTTCCAAAGTGACTGCACTACTTTACATCTCCACCAGCAATGTATAATGGTTCTATTTCTCCATCTTTGCAATACTAGTTATTGCCTATCTTTTTGGTCATAGGCATCATAGTGGGTGTGAAGTAGCATCTCAAGATTTTGATTTGCATTTGCCTAACAATTAGCATTGGTCATCTTTTCATATACTAAGCATATCCTTTTTGTAGAGCAATTTGCCAAAACATTTCAAAACTCACTGAATGCTGCTTTAGTCAGTTTTTTCACCACTGTGACCAAAAGTCCCCACAAGAACAATTTTAGAGGAGGAAAAGTTTATTTTGGGGTTCATAATTTTGGCAGTCTCAGTCCATAGATGACCAACTCCATTGCTCTGGACTGGAGGAGAGGCAGAACATAATGGCGGGAGGGCGTGGCAGAAGAAAGCAGTTGGGAAAACTGTACCAGGAAACAGAGAGCTCTGTTCTCACCAAGGACAAAATATATACCTCAAAGGCAGGACCCAGGAACCACCTCCTCCAGCCATGTCCTACCTGCTTAAAGTTATCATCCAGTTAACCCCATTGAGGAAATTAATGCACTGATTCGGTAAAATTTCATAACCCATTCATTTTACCTCTCAACTTTTTTGTGTTTTCTCACACATGAGCTTTTTGGGGGCAACTAATATTTAAATCATAGTAAACATGCATATAATATTGATATGATTCCAGAATCCATTCCAAGAAATAATTGTGGGTGGCTAAGAAATTCACCTGAGAGAATTGTTAACATGATATTATTTAGAAGTGTGAAAGGGGCTGGACTGGTGGCTCAACGGTTACAGCGCTTGCTGGCATGCCCCAGGACTTGAGTTCAAACTCCAGCACCACATATGCAATGAAGTGTTGGAGCTATGAAAGTCACATGAAAAACTACATAAAATTGATTCTGTCTCTCTCTCTCTCACTGTCCCTCTCTCTTTAAAAAAACAAAAAATAAAATTGTGAGAAATTGGAAACAGAAATCCAACTATATAAGATTGATTAAATAAATGAAGGTCCATTTATAAAGCTGAGTATAATAAAAAGATTTAAAATAGTGCAGTAGAAGACTAATGACATAGTTATACAAAAGTAATAAAATATACAAATAAATATAAATAAAATAAACACAAATAAATAAAAATGCAGACTACGAAAAAATGCAATCCTAATTTTATTTAAAAATGTATAAACATACAGAAAAAGGCTATAGACATAAACCAAAGTGCTAACAATGATATGGATACAGAAAAAAAAATAGACAATAATGAATTAAAAATTGTCCATTAGTAAAGAATATTATTAAACACTGACTATGATTAAGAATTCTACCTCTGAGTATGTATCAAAAAATTAAAAGGGGTTTGGAGTGGTGACTCAGGACAACTGAGTGTCGGAGCAACTAAGGCCATGTGAAAAACTAAATAAAGTTGTTGTTTCTCTCTTTCTCTGTCCCTCTCACTGTCCCTTTCTCTTAAAAAAAAAAAGAATTAAAAGGAGACCCTCAAACATATATTTGTATACCCCAGTTAATAGTAGCATTATTCACAATAACCATATAACGGAAACAAACCAAGCTTTTGATAAGAGCTTTTCTTTTTTTTGTTTTTTTCAGGGTTGAGGACTGAACTCAGGGCCTTGCGCATGCTAGGCAAACGCTCTGCCACTCAGTTAAATCCCCAACCCCTGATAAGAGCTTTTCTAAGACATAATTCACATACCATAAAATTCATCCTTTAAATGTATGGAATTCAGTAGTTTCAGCACATCCATAGAATTGTGGAACCATCACCTTAATCAGTACTAGAAAATCTTTCTCACCCCAAGAGAAATTATACTTTCAAGGTTCATTCATGTTTTAGTAAGTATCAGTACTTCATTCTTCTTATGAATGAATATTACTTTGTGGAGATGGGATAACATTTGATTGATCCACTCATGGACAGCTGAGCTATTTCCAGATATGACTATTATGAACAATGCTGTTTTGAATATTTTTTACATGCTTTTTTTTTTTTAAAGAGAGAGAGGGACAGTGAGAGAGAGAGAGAGAGAGAAGAGGAGAGAAGCAATTTTTATTTAGTTTTTCATGTGACTTTCATTCCTCTGACACTCTGTTATACATGTGGTGCTGGGATTTGAACTCACATACGCATGCAAGGCAAGCTCTGTAACTGCTGAGCCACCGCTCCAGCCCCACATACTCTTTTTTTTTTTTTAAGAGAGAGAGAAAAGGACAGTGAAAGAGAGGGAAAATCAATTTTATTTAGCTTTTCATGTGGCCTACGTTGCTCTGACACTCCGTTGTGTGGTGCTAGGGTTTGAACCAGTGTCCTTGCACATGCCAGGCAAGTGCAGAAACCACTGAGCCACTGCTCCAGTCTCCTTTGCATGCTTTTTTGTGAGAATACATATTTGCATTTCTCTTGTGAGTATTCCTAAGAATGGAATTGCTGAGTCTTATGGTATCTCTATATCATTTGAGGAATTGATGGACTGTTTTCCTAAGTGTCTGAAACATTTTACAGCCCCACCAACAGTAAATGGGGGTTTTAGCTTTAGCTTTTTAGCATTTAGATCTCTGAAGCGTTCTGTAGGATATGGTGTGAGGCAGGGGCCTAATTTTTTCTTTTGCATGTGGATATGCAGCTATCTCTTTACCATTTTGGACAAGACTATTCTTTCCTCCCTGAATTATCTTGACTTTCTGTGGAAGCTCAATTGACCAAAAGTATGGGGGGTTCTTTTTGCTCTCTCAGTTCTAGTCTATTCATCTGTATGTCTGTCCTGTGCCAGAACCACACTTTGCTTTTTATAACTTTATAGTAGTTTTGAAGCCTACCAAAGTAGTAGTAGTGCAATCCCTCCAATGTTGTCCTTTTTAAAGGTGTTCTGACTATTTCCAGTCCCCTTGAATTTCCATAAGAATTTTAGAATCAGTGTTTCAATTTCTGTCAAGGAAACTGTGTGGGATTTTGATAAAGATTGCTTTGAATCTGTAGATCAATTTGGGTAGAATTGCTATCTTGCCATTATTGAGTCTTCCTATCCATAAACATGGAAGTCTTTTGTTTTCTTTAAATATTCTATAATTTTTAAAACAATATTTTGAAGTTTTTTTTAAAGAGAGAAGTACAGTGAGAGAGAGAGAGAGAGAGAGAGGGAGAGAGAGAATCAAATTTTATTGAGTTTCTCACATGGCTTTGTTGCTCTGACACTTAGTTGTGTATGTGGGTGCTGGGATTTGAACCCTTGTTCTTGCGCATGCCGGGCAAGCGCTGTAACCGCTGAGCTGCTGCTCCAACCCCTGTTTTGTAGTTTTTTGTTGTTGTTGTTGTTTTAAAGGTCAGTTTCGTACTACTTTTGTTAGTAGGAATATTTTTATTGTGGTAAAATATACATAAAATAAAATTTGCCATTTTAAGTATACAGTTCAATGTCATTGCATGCATTCATTATGCTGTGAAACCATTGCCACTGGTCATCTCTAGAATATCTTCATTTTCCAAAGTGAAACTCCATATCCACTGAACAATAGCTTGCCATCCCCCACACCCAGACCTTGCAACTACCTTTTACCATTTTCTCTCTCTGACGCCTAATACACATGGAATCACACGGTATGTAATTTTGTGTGTCTGGCTTCGTTCACTTAGCATAACACCTTCACGGTTCATTGGCACGGTAGCATGTGTCAACATTTCATTCCTTTTTAAGCCTGAATATTATAATAGACCACATGTTGTTTATCCATTCTCTGTTGACACTTGGTTTGTTTCCACCATTTGGTTAATGAGAATAATGCTGCTATGAAACGGGTGTTCAGATATCTACTTGAGTCCCTGCTTCTAATTCTTTGGGGCAAATACTCAGAAGTAGAATTTCTGAATCATATGGCAATTCTATGTTTAATTTTTTTAGTAATGGATAATTTGTAACCCATTATAATCTATTTCTTGACTTTTTTGTATTTCTCATTTAATCATAAAATATTATTTTTCAGAGCCGAATGTGTGAGTGTTCTCTGTGTAGTAAATGGACATATGTTCTGTGAGCCTTTCAACATTTCCCATAATCTGGGAACTAACTCATGTTTTCAATGGCACTAATGTGTGATTCAGGTCATGATTTTGCTGATGGCTTGGAAACTTGTTTCATTCCTTCTGCAGACCCATGCAGAATGTAAGTATCCTGGATATGTTAGTGGTGGGACTTGGCACTTGTGTGTGCTCTGTACCTCTCACTCCATCTCCATGCTGCAGTGCCCTTTGTGCTATATGGATGCCAAGGAAAATTATTCCCGTTCCCAGTTTGGGACAGTGACGGGGAGCCTGTTGACCTGCTGGTTAGTGACATTCTCTACTTTCTGGCTTAGGCCTCTGTACACTCCAGCCATGTGGTCTTTCTTTTCCCAGACAGCACACAAAATGAGGAAGAACGGAGTTCACCCGAGAAACTTTGGGGAATAAGCCAATGTGCAAAAGGGAACAAGAGCCCTGGGACTTTCCTAAGACAAACAAGGGATTTAAAAGAAAACTATGTTTAGCAGAACTCCAAATTCCCACTTCCAGATTAAGAAAACAACTTGCTGCAGATAACTTCAAATATTTAAAAGTAGCTCTAAGTCTTTCTCTTTCATCTCAGCACTTAGAACATGAAAAAGATACTTAGGAATTGAAGTTAGGAAATGTAATTAAGATTGGAAAATGCCAGTTTTTACTTCAAGAAAGAGCCACAATTCCCTTGACTGGTCCAAATCGATGGCCCATCCCAACTCTTGTTCATTCCTGTTTCCTCAAGTGCCTCATTTCTTGTTAAGTTGCCGTTGTCTTTAACCCTCTGGTTTCCTCTTAATCCGATTCCTTTTCTGAGTAAAATAATTTTCAGGCATTTGCCCTTTTGATGCAGTGAGTCAAAACTCATGGCAGTTGTCAAATATTCCTCTTGTGCAAGCCAAGCCTTCCAAGGAATGACACCACGAAGTTAAGATGCAAACGGATGTGACGGGGTTCCTGATGCTGGGCTTGGCATAGCCACGAGCAGAGAACGAGCTAAAGGGGAAGAAAGTACGCAGAGGCAGGATGAATCATCAAGGATGGACGTCCCACAGGGTTCCAGACCTTGGGAGATCATATAGACCAGAGTCTTTCACTTCAGCTGACATCTGGAACCAGTGTGGCTGGGGGTCATAAGGACCCACTCTCTGTTTCTGCGTGTCTGTCAAGCTAACATAGATTTAAAATTTTTTAGATATTTGAAAAAAATTAGAAGAATACTATTTTGTAAAGAAAAATTAAAATTACATGAAATTCTATTTGCAATGTCCATAAATAAAATTCTCTTGGAACACTGCCTCACCTATTCATCTTCAACCATGTCTGTAATGGCTTTCACTTTACAATGGGAGAGCTGATTGATTGCACTAGATGCTGTGTGGCCCATAAGACCCCAAATCTTTACTCTCTGGTCCTGTGCAGAAATTTGGCCATTCTCTGTTCTAAACTCTTTCTCATAAAATCAAGCAGCAAGAGAAGATAAGAACAGAGGAAGGAAGATCCATGCTACAAACATCACCTCCCAGATGGGGAAATCAGTTTAGGACAGGTTTTGGGAATCACTGATAAGGTCTGGCCATATGTTTCCCCTAGGGACACTTAATAGGGGAGATGGGCATGCCCAGTGACTGTCCCCACTGAAACTGTATTGTTGCTTCTCACCCTGTTAGGGCCCTTCCTGACACCCAGTGCATTCCTCAACCACCTTAATGGGAGTAGTTATTTTTCCCCTAGTTCCAAGGTGAGAAAAAGTACAAGTTTAGCTGCATTTGAGGAAAAACGTGACTGATGGTGAATTTGGATATTGATTTAAGAAAGATCTAATGTAGAAAAGCACTGATACGTTCAACATACTCAGGATCAGTCCTCTTTCTAAATTCAGCTCCTGCAATGAGTAGTTTCCAGATCCCAGGCTCAGTTCTGAATCCCAGGATAGCCCAAGGCTGAAGATAGTGTCTTCACACATTGCAAAGGCTGTCTTGTGGGAGGATTGTACTGTAAGATCTCAGGGCCAGAGATAGTACCAAGGGCAGAGAAATAGCAGATTTGAACTAACATGAGGAAGACCTTGATCACAATTTTTGCTGAGCAGAGCTGGAACAAGCTACCCAGGGAGCAATTGAGCTCTCTACTGCTGTTAGAAATGTGTTTGTATCAGAGTTCTGGGATTATATGGATCAGAAAACTCATGGATCAAGGGACAGAGTGATGGATATAGACACTCAGCACAGTAAGAACATGGGCTTTGAAGTCAAAGCTGAACCAAGTTCAAATCATGGCTCTGTCACTCACTAGCCATTTAGTAAAATTAGCAAAGAGGAACTTCCACTTTTGTATCTGTAAAGGGGGACTATGCTTCTCACCAAGAAACAAAGAGGGTGAAATAATAGCTAGGACCAGCAAGGGACAGCTATTGCCATTGAATATTTAATTACAAGAAATCCTTGGTGGTGGATTGTCCATATATATTTATTGAGTCCACAAACATAGTAGAAAAGTTTCTCTCTCTCTCTCTCTCTCTCTCTCTTTTTTCCTCTCTCGGTTTCAAAATCATTTGAGGTCAGGGGATAGAGGAAATGGTAGGGGGAAGGTACGTCTCTTGTATTATACATTGACCTTCAGGTACATGGTAACTGTCCCGTGTGTGCCTTTCCAAGACTGGTGACCTCAATGTGCACTTTATCAGGACTGTTGCTCACTCATGGTTGCTGAATTTCTCCCCATAATTGAAGAGGATTGGCAAAGAGGAGAGACACTTGTCAGAGGCCAAAATGGCAATATGGTACAAATGATGGTTGGCAGGGATTTGGGAATCAGAGAACATCACAATAATTTGTTTTTATATTTTTCCCAAATGTTTTACAAAATCATTAATCAAGAAACCCATTTGGCTGAAAAACAAATGGTGGTGAGTAACAAGCACCAGCTTCCGTCACATTTGCCCTTTTCTGGTGGTTTCTGGAGTTGTGGACTTGCTGGCTTAACAGTTCAACTGCTGTGAAGGGAGATTTTATAAAGCCATGTTCTTTCAGATGCTTTTCAGACATCTGGCCCACCTTTAAGCAAGTGCAAGGTAGGTCAGCTTAGCACCTGTGGGGATGACATTCTTTAAATTCACTTCAATCCAGCTCTCCTACTGGGTGCCAAGTGCTGTTTGAGCCTTTGGACATAGACAGGTAAATTGGACACCTTCACTATCCTTCCTGGGATCCTTTGGTGAGAGACACTCAGTTTCTGTGTCAGTGGAAAGTAGCAACTGCACCCTGTAGTTACCAGGTGTCAGGGAGCACAGACAAAAAATGTCACTCAGGTCAGTTGTCAGAGGAGGTCCTTGGAAGTGTCATGCCCCAGCTGGGTTTTACAGCATCATCAGTGAAGAGGGTAGGCAGGAGAAGCAAAACTGCTGCCTGTTCTAAGATATCGAGCCCAGAGGCTACGGCATCTACAGGAATGGCAGAGTGGACTCTGGGTTAGGGAAGACAGCAGGCGGCTGAAGCTGGAGAGAAATAAGTAAGACCTTAAAAGAAGGCCTTGAGCACCATCAAAGGAGCATGGGCACCAGGCCATACACGCCTGTAATCCCAACAACTCAGAGGGCCGAGGCAGGAGAATTGCAAGTTCAAAACCTGCCTCAGCAACTTAGCAAGGTCCTAAACAATTTAGGGAGAAACTGTCTCAAAAAAAAATTAGCATGGACTCTGTGCTAGGGGAACCATGTTTTAAAAGATATAGGTCAATCTGATTTGCATTTTTAAATGCATAACATGTGAGGGTAAGAGAAAGGAAGAGACAGCTCTCCTTCTAGTAATTTTTATATGATAAATTCCTAGGTCTGGATGAAGGGGATCAATACTTATACATAGAGTTCTATGATACTTATGTTCTAGTACTTAACAAAATAAACCTGGAATGATCCTTTCCAGGTCTCACAGGACTAATGCTGTATCACTGAGATCAATAATGACCACTTATTAGAGGAAGGACAGTACACAAAGGTCCCATCCTTTATTCTTTTTTTTCCTTTTCTTTTTTTTACCAGGGATTGAACCCAGGGTTGCTTAACCATTAAGCCATATCCCAAGCCCTTTTTACATTATTTTGAGATGAGTTCTAAGTTGCTGAGGCTGGCTTTGAACTTGTGATCTTCCTGCCTCAGTCTTCCAAGCTGCTGTGATTACTAGCATGTGCCACCACACCCGGCCCATTCTTTATTCTTCTTCATTTTTTTTTTTTTTTAAAGAGAGAGGGACAGTGAGAGAGCTAAAAAGGGAGAATTAATTTTTATTTAGCTTTTCATGTGGCTTCGTTGCTCCGAAACTCCATTGCGTATGTGGTTCTGCAGTACGAACCTGTGTCCTTGTGCATGCCAGGAACGCACCATAACCCCTCAGCCATCACTCCAACTGCCCTTAGTCCTTTACAGTGCCATGAACTCATTCTCTGAGACTCAGCCTAGCTTGCATGAGCACTTGAATAAGGATCCTTACAGATTTATGGGATGATCATTGTATGGATGGACCTCAATTTACCATAATTTGTTTACAATTTTTTGACTTGACGATGCTGAATTATACATTAATGTATATTAACCATATGCTAATGGTGAGCCCCCAAATAATCATTCTGTTGTTCAGGATTATAGTCAATAAATTACACAAAATTTTCAGCACTTCATTATAAAATAGGCTTTGTGTTGAATGGTTTTACCCAACTGTAGGCTGGGGTAAGTATTCTAAGCACCTCTGTTGTCGCCTAGGATAAGCTGGGCTGTTCAGTAGGTTGGGTGCATTTTTGACCATATTTTCAACATATCAGGACATAACCCATCCTAAGTCAGGGAACTCTGCACATTTTTAAACATCTGCCCATGGTAGCAGACTTTCTCACTTTGCTGCTTGTGCCCTGCCCAGGTTCTGCAGCCATCAGCTTAACTTGCAGCTCATTCCTTTTTCTACCTTGTTGCTGCAACCCAGGCTTGCCTTGTGATCTAGGACTGGCAACCCAGCTGTAGCTGTTTCCTGGTGTATGTGCTCTTCTTTAAATCTCCTTCAGGATGTTGGTCCTCACCTAAAAGTCAGTGGCTTCTTTCTACCTCTGCCTTATCCCTGGACTGGACTTTTCAGGTCCCCAGCAACTTCTAACCTCCAAAGCCAGTAGACACTTTCCAGGTCAGATACTATTTGGTAGCTGTCACTTGACATTGTTGATGCCATTTCCATAATACCTGTGTGTTAAAACATTATGGTTCCCTTTTGGTTTCCTTTAATATTGAGAACAAGTTCACAATAATATGACCAGAGGATATGAAGGGCAGAAAAAATGGAATTGGAAAGCATTTTCTAATTTATAAATAAATTACTTTTATATTATACTGAAGACTCCTTTCTTAGCAAGGATGTTTTTAGTGGTCCCTTGCACTCTGGGTATTCTGTTTGGGTCTCTACACTTCTGAAACAGAGCATCTAAATTCCTGCATGTCTCTGAGGAAGACTTGGCAACTGGAACCCTCCCTCAGCCCTCACGGGGTTGAATGATGCTTCCCTAAAACATGTCCACATCCTAGCCCCTAATACCCGAGTGTGATCTTCTTTGGAAATAGGATTGTAATTACATGTAATTAAAGATCTTGAGATGAGATCAACCTAGATTTAGGGTGGGCCATATATAATGGCTGAAGTTCTAAGAGAAAGGAGGGAAAGAGACTTGAGACACAGAGACGTAGAGAAAAAAGGCATGTGAAGGTGAGGCAGAGGCTGGACGTAGATAGCTGTAAACCATGGGATGGTAAGGATTCCCAGCAGTCACCAGCACCTGGAAGAGGCATGGGAAAGCATCATCTTTAGAGCCGTCAGAAGGAAACAGCCTTGCCACCTCCTTGATCTCAGGTTTTTGGTTTCTAAAACTGGCAATTTGTTGAGGCAGCCTGAGGAATCTAACATGCCAGGCTTGATCTGACATGGCCTCTGGGTCACGTGGCCACTCCAGGGTCTCCACACAGAGCCCCTCTCTTCTCTTCCACAGGGATAAGCTCCAGGTCTTGGTTACTCCCTCCCCTAGCAGGGACTTCAGAGGTTCCAGTGAGACAACCAGGGATCTTGGGTTGGCTTTCTTCAGGAAAGAAGTCAGGAATACTCTTCAAAAAACTCAAGCTTCAAGTGAAACTGAAGTTTTGAGATGAAACTGGATTCCCTGCTTCTGTTGGTAGGTGCGGCTCTTAATGGTGGGCTATGCCCTCCAGTGTTGCAGAAGACCTCAAAAGTTCACCATCAATTTCTTCATCTTTCTGGGTTTATGTCTTGTGAATTTAAAGAATGAAATCCACAGACCAGGATGAGTGAATATAAGAGTAGGATTTATTGAAGAATAGAAATAGTAACAGAACTCTTGGACAAAAAAAAGAGAGCCTGGCCCAATAGCAGGTTTTCTTCTTGTTAGTGTGCTAGTCCAGGGATTTATATAGCACCTGGGTCACTGTTCTTGATCCAAACTTATGCTAGTTAGGATTTGAAAAGAGTACCAATGCTATTGGTTCAAGCTTATACTAATTAGGGTTTGGAAAAGTACTAATGCTATTGGTACAAAATTATGCTAATTAGGGTTTGGAAACATACTATAGCTATCGGTTAACTCTTAAGTCCCAACCTGCATTCAGGCCTGCCTCAATTCCATTTTCTCATTGCAGGTTAGGAAGCAGGAGGTTGAGGTTGGAGATGGCTTACGATTGGAGGTTCTGGGCTGCAATGCAGCGTGGAGTGTGCTTCTGCGGTGGGTATCTGCACTGTGTGCTGGCTGGGCTGCCGCAGGGTGACAGATTGGTTCTTCCTGGCTCACCTCGGTGCTGGTCTGCCAGGCCTGCTGCACCTGCTTGGCAGGCCATGCTTGCTGCCAGCACTCCAACCCACTTGTGCCACCACTTAACTGCTTTGCTGCTCCTTCTCAGCAGGGACCCTAGGTTGAATGAGCAGCTTGGTAGCTGGGGAGCTGTGTCACAAGACCTCAGGATTTTCTTCTAGGCCGAGTTTGCATTCTGGTGCCACTCTCATTATGGTGTGTACTTGGGCAGAACATGCACTTTGACTTGGTCAGGTTCCTTAGGGTCCGGATGGAAGGATCACTCTCCATGTGTCTGGGGAGCTGAATTTGATGTGGAGGACTCCTCAGCCTTGTGTGGGAATTTTTGTGGGTCTGGTACTTGGCCTTGTTGGTTTAGAATTTCCTGCTCAGTGATGATTTCCTTTCTTGATAAGGCTTCTGGGAAATGAAATGAAATTCTTTTAAATTTCTGGGCCCCTTTTCCTCATCTGAGAATGTGGGCTCAGTTATCAATGAAATCGATGCCAGCTCTAGACTTCTGTGGACTTGGAAAATCTTATCTGCTTCCTCCTTCCTCTTCAGGGCTTTGACTTCCCTGGCAACAAGTTTTCTGGTCTGAGAACCATAACCAAATGTCCTAATTTTCCTGGGAGTGAAAGCATCTCCTGGAATGTGGGACCTTCACTGTTAAAACGAGGAAAGTCTTAGGAAAACGGGGTTAGGATGCCCTCCAAGTCCTGGGAAAAATAGGTATCTTAAAGAACAAAGTCCTGCCCACATCTACAATATCAAATATTATGAAAATATTCATTTATTTTTATTGAAAAGTAAAGATTCTTTGTATCCATAGCTTTTAAAGGACATTTTTTTCCTAATTATTTTTCTTCATTTTTTTGATAGACTAAATTATATAGACATGTTTGTGTTGGTCCCCAAAGAACAAAGAGATTGGGTTCTTCAGAAGTAGAATCTAAGAAAAAAACATGTCTCTGTGTGTGAGCGATTTAGTGAGGAAGGTTTCCAGGAAAAGTTAATAGGGACGTGGCACTCCATCTGTTACTACGTCCATCCCACAATTCTGAGAAGATGCAAAACTCAGAAGAAGCTCAGGACAGCTGGCCACAATCCTGAGGAAAGTTTCAGAGATACTTCACCCCAGGAAGTGGGACTGAAAAGCAAGAGGACAAAGCCTGACTTAGTCATGCATTATCAACAACATCAAGCAAGTGACATTTCTGCAGGGGGTAACTATCTCAATCCCAAAGAGATGCTTTGGGAGAAAATAAAAGTGACAACTTAGAGATGGCCCCAACAAGGAAGTGGAGGTATGGAGACTCCCCATCCTTCAGATATTGGCAAAGAACTTGGTGGGTTGTAAAATTCTAGGCATTGTGGCTCTGTGTGCTTTGGCAATGTAGGATTCTGTAGCCTGAGGACAGTCCTTTGATGAACAGATTTGGATTGTGGTGCCTAAGAATAAAAGCAAACAAAGAGCTGGCATGTATAAAAATGGCCCAAGGGCTGACATGTTCTTCCCACAGGAGAGTCAGAGGCACAGGACCTCTGTGGTTTGCTGAGTGGGGCTGTGCTCTTTTAACCTTCCCTGTGTCCCTAACGTCCTCATTAACGTGAAACATCGAGAAGACCAAGCTCCCTTGGATCCCAGATCTGTGGTGTCTACGGCATCCTTGGGCCCAGGATACACTAAGGACTAGCATTTCTATCTTGGCCCAATCACACATTCTGACCTTCTACTTCCCTTCCATTTCCTGTTTATCTTCAGGCGATCTGCCTGGGACGTGCGCCATCTCTCCACGAGGTCCTAGGCCTCATGCTGCTGTCTTCTCAGGAGGCAGAAGTTACTTCTTTACCCACTGCTTTTCAATGGCAGCCATTTGAGGGTGTGGATACTCCATTCATTTCTGAATGTGAGGATCTAGTTTAGATGAATATCACCCCCTTTGTCTACTCCTGCACAATCTCACACTCCATCCCCCACCACAAACATGAGAGGAAAAATAGTTCTCTGGATAGTTTCTCCAGGGGCAAAGGTCCAGAACTCGAGCCGAGTCAGTTGTGTCCCACCTTTTTCTGTCTCAGGTCCTCTCTCTTTACCCTCTACTTCACTCTGTTTAGTTCAGTTTATTTTCATCACCACCAGATACCAACTGAATCCACCCCAGCCCTCTGATTCCTTACCATGCTGCTTGAAACTGACAGGAATAAAAATACAGGTTCACTTGCCCATAGCCAGCACAGAGTTGGGGTTTGAGACCTATCCAAAAAGAGAAGTTTCTATCCAGAAAGAGAGTCAAGCTGCCACCAGTCATTATGAACTCACTGTAGACACAGAAAATGGAAGAACAATGGCCTGGAGTAAAAGGAATTCCTTATCATTTGAAGACCATGAATTGAGTGCCATGTTCTATGCTACATGCTGAGCATAAACCCATGAACTGAAAATCTGGTGGGCCTTCACCAAAAGTTTCCTCAGTACCAAAACCTGAATCATCTTTAACTACTTCTGTCCTACTTCCAGAAGAGCTGGCCCAGTCCCCCTGTCAGCACCCACTCCTGGACAGAAGTCTTCTCCCTCCCCTACCTAAGAAGAGGCTGCTAGGTCTCAAATCTTCATTCTACCTGTGGAAAATCAATCTAGGACAACTCCACCCTCCCTGGCATCTCCTTAGCACTTAGAGACCTGGCTCCTCACTGAGTTGGTAGCTCTTCAAGTTCTTCCACAGGGTGCCCTGCAACCACATCTCTCAGGAGACCCAACTTAAATCCAAACATGACCACAGTGGAAATATGGTGGCCATTTGAGGGTGTGGAGACCCCATGAGAAAAAATGAGAAGACTTGTATGTCTTCTGAGGTCAAGGAGCCTGTGGATGAGAGACTGCTCACACACTGATAAATCACATAAATCTCCGTGGTGAAGTGCTTTCCCTGCCTCTTCAGCATCAGGACACATTCCTTTATATTGGGCACATATATTTGTGTGGAAAGAAATAGGGGTGGAGTGGCAATGGCTGTAGAGTCAGAAGCAGGCTGCATTCCATGTATTTTATTTTGGTGTCCTGCTGTGCAGTTGTATTAATGCCATGATTTACAAGAGTCTTGAGCTTAGAGGTGGGAACCTTTTAAACTACTTTTGCAAAGCTGAGCTAACAAGTTGTGAGCCCAGTGGGTAGACTCCATTGTGATAGACCCCATTTGGGACCATTGTTTAGGTCATCCTAATCACAACCTTATGAGCTGCTCATCCATTCTTGGACTCCTTCTTCCTTCTTTCATATTGGTGCAGAATGAGTGCCCTCTACCCCAAATCTTAGAGCAGGCCAGAAATTCAAACTGTTTGCCTGTCCCTCTCCTCTAGGGGTCAGACACTCTTTATGGTGGGGGAGAAGGGTGCTGGGTCTCAACCCCAGCACTACGCACAGAAGGCGGTAGGTACCATGTGAGTGTTTAATAACCAAATATGTTTGATAGGATGTGAGGAAGTAATCCCACCAATCTCCTGCTTTCACATGGTAACGGGGAGGTATTGCTTTTCTCAGTGGAGGATGAGGAAAATCTCTTACCACTCCCAGAAGGGGAGACTGGGAGGAAGAGCAGTGTGGCTGGCACCAGGAGAATGAATGCTGGTTCTTCCAGTGGCTTTATCCCTGCTCTGAATTCTGAGCAAGGAAAGCATTTCTCTCCCCCTCCTCACTTGATTCCTCACTCATCAATAAGAAAGAATTGGATACAGTATTTTTATTCTTTATATTTTTATATATTCTCCACTTTAAAAAGAATGTATATTATTGACAAAAATCAGAGAAATTATTATTATTGTTGTGTCTATGTACAGGGTATTTCTTTGGTTAGTTGTTTTTGTTTCAGCCATCTAAGCTATTCCACTTCTTCCTTCTGAGGATAAACATTCTCCAGTTGTATGTATCCATATATGATTTTTTCATCTTTCTTTTACTACATATCTGTTAACTTACAAACAAAATATGTTAATGCTTTGGGCTACAAAAACATACACAGCATTTTAAACTCAGTGCTGTACTATATTTTTAGAATTTTTGCACGCTGCAACAGGTCATTTAAATTCTCCAATAGATTTCTTTGGGTGACTATATCCCAGTGTACTCATTTCTCTATTATAGTAAAGATAGCTTTCCAGTTTTTCACTATTACAAACAGCAAGGAATGTCCTTTTATCTGTCTTCTTATGTATATGTGGGAAGTTTCCTAGAATAGACAGTAGGAGTTGGAATCATTGTCACGGGGTTTGTAAGGCTTTGGCATTCCGGGATATTGCCTCATATACTGTAGAACAGTTGTGTTTCCCATCAGCACCTGTTTCCCCAAGCCCTGCCAATCCTGTGTGCAGACTGAGTTGATATCAGAAACACAGTCAGCTATCTAGTTTTAATTTTGCGTTTGCCTTAATTACCAGTAAAATTTAGTCTATTCTAATAGATTTTATTCTTGTGTTTATCTGTCTCTCTGTGTTTTAAAAAAGAGAGGGAGAGAGTGAGAGACAGAGGAAGGATCAATTTACTTATTTTTCCATCTGGCCTTTGTTTCTCTAGCCCTTATTTGTGTATGTGGTGCTGGGGTTCAAACCTGGGTCCTTGAGCATGCCAGGCAAGTACTCCAACCTCTGAGCCACTGCTCCAGACCTTATTCTTGGTTATTTTGAATTGACAATTCAAACACTTTGACCATTTGTCTACTGAATTGTATTTTTAAGAATCCATATATTCTGAATATACTGTTGGGTATTCAAATTGCAAGTTTCCTACCAGTGAAGTAATTTTCTTTTACATTTTTTTGAGGACTTTTTTTTTTTCTTTTAAGTGGTACTAGGGATTGGGCCCAGGGGTGCTCTATCACTGAGCTAAACTCCTACCTAATTTTTTTTTTTTATTTTGAGACGGGGTCTTGCTAACTTGCTGAGGCTGCCCTTGAACCTGGGATCTTTCTGCTTTAGCCTACTAAACAGCTGGGATTACAGGAATGCATCATCATACCCAGTTTGACTTTATTTTTAAAATTGATCTTATCAATATTTTTTTTCATGATTCCTTGTCTCTGAGCCTAATTTAAGAAATCCTTCTCTAGCTGGGTGTGGTGGACATGTCTGTTATCTCAGTGACTTGGGAGTCTGAAGTAGGAGGATTCCAAGTTCAAGGCCAGCCTCACCAACAGAGCAAAGCCCTAAGCAATTTAGTGAGAACTTGTCTCAAAATTAAAAATAGAAAAGGGCTGGGGATGTGACTCAGTGCTTAAGTACCCCTGTGTTCAATCCTCAGTAACACTGCCCCCACCCCCTGCCAAAAAAAAGGAACCCTTCTCTGACTTGATTTTATAAATATATTTTCCTGGTAATTATCTATAGAATAGTTAGGTCATATTGAGTGGGTGCTTAACTTTACAGGAAAAACTGCTAGTCTTCTAAGCTTTTAGTGAAAGAATGATATCTCATTGGGCTTTTACCTTGCCATTTATCTGATGAACCTGATGACCAGTGATGTTAACTTTTTTTTTTTTTGTGGTACTGGGTTAACCGTGGTTCTTATGTGCTTATCTGACATCTGTATGCCCTCCATGGCAATATGCCTTTTCACATTGGCCCATTTACGACTTATTAGGTTATAAGAGGTCTTTGCATGTTCTGAATACTTGTCCTTTATCAAGTAAATGATTTGCAAATATTTTCTCCCAGTCAGTGGCTTGTCATTTCTTCCAGAGAGCCTTGCCTGACACAAAAGTTCAAGAATTGTTAGTTTTTTTTTCTATTCTAAGCAGCTAGACCCCCAAAGGATGGCTCTTTAACATACTTGTATAGCATGTGGTTGAATGACCACGACACAATACAGGCCCAAGGAAGAGGTACACTGCAAAATATCCCTGAAGTCCAAGGGGGTGGGTTCTGTAAGTACAATGCAAAGCTGGCCTGGGTCATGGGTTGTTCAGAGCAAAGTCATTTTTATTGTAATGAAAATTTAAAAGGCAATTACATTAGTTATACATATACACAACCGACTTAACAACTGTTAGTCATAGAGAACATTCAAGAAATACAAATGATTTATCCACAGCACAGTTCACATCCATAAGAAGAAAGGTTAAAGGAGAGATGAGTAAGTGCTTATTGTCCACTGAAGTCCACTGAAGCCTGCTTGGGAATATTTTTTTTTTTTTTTTTTTTTTTTTTTTAGGGAAACATTGTTAGATAAGCGAGCTGCATGTTCCTGAACAGCCTTGAAAGTCCGTTGTTTGCCAGTGCTCCATAGGCTTTGGCCATTTGCATGGCTACAAAACCAGTTTTGGCCATAAGACCCAGGCACATACCTACATGTTAAAATGAGATCGCACCCTCATGTGAGGCCTCTTCAAGCTGCCCAGGGTCTAGGCAGTGGAGGAGGTGGACAGCAAGGTGACTCATGGCTCCTTAGCGCATGGGATTCACTAGCAATGGGTGAACAGGACCCCTGGTAAGTTAGAACACAGCAACTTAATGACAAAGGGTGTTTCTATTCTGACCTCTTACTGCTAGAGCTGTTGGGTAACTGGCTTGCTCCTCTTTATAGTACAGGTTGCAGTTGTTATGGGCAGGTGGTCCAGACAGGTGAATGATCTCTGTTTTCAAAGAACTCATCTGCTGGTGCAGGTGCTGCAGGCAGGGAGAGAGCAGCTTACTGTCGTGGGATCTGCCTCATGGCTTGGTTAAAGTGCCTGACTAGGAGTACCAATATCTGTAAGCCTGACTAATCTGGGGAATACACAGTTGTTTCACTGACATAGAACATTTAAGTTCCCTGGTGTAAGTTCCACTAATTCTCAGAATCCACCCTGCCCCATGCCATTTGCAGCATTCACTATGCCTGAAATAAAGGAAGGGTTGAACTAGATGTGTTGGAAAGTAAAGAAGGTGGCTGTTTGTGACAGCTCTCTGGCTCCCTGAAAAAAAAAAAAGCAAAATTAGGAAGAAGTGACACACAGGCAGAATATTCTGGAACCATCCCTGGCCACTTCCACAGGTCATTGGTATGGTCTTGGTGGAGCCTCAGTACGGCTGCATTTGGTTATAAGAGGTCTTTGCATGTTCTGAATACTTGTCCTTTATCAAGTAAATGATTTGCAAGTATTTGCTCAGGAAGCCGCTGCACGGCTCTCTTTTATGGAAAACCTACTGCTTGCTTAGGCAAGGAAAGCCAGCTGAAAGTCTAGCAGCAAGGTAAGGGAGTCACAGAGCCATTAAGTGCCTCTCCCCTTTCTAATCCAGCCAGAACCACGTTTCCAGGAGTATCTGGCAGGCTACAGACTGAAGGACAGTAGACAATAGGGTCCAGGAGCATGCTGGCCTCTCTGCTTGGGAAAGACTAACATGGTTCTCCAAAGGAGGATAATTAAACCCTCTCTGGCTTTCATTCTTACCCCAGTCTGTCTCCACAATCCGTGGTTAGAGAATCCCTTAGGTTTAGGATTCTCTTCCTCCATCTCCCCTTGTCTTTTTCTTATTGGTTAATGATAGTTTCTGAGAATCACAGCCAAAAAGTACAGCAGAGAATGGAAAAGAGAGAGTTCAAACAAACTGATCAGATCCCACTCTGCTTCCCTGTTGGGAAGGGAAGGAGGTTGGTTCTGTTCAATCACAATACTCTCCTGTTCTGTCTGACTGTCAGTCACCCATGAATCCTTGCCTTCTAGGACCAAAAACTGCACCCTAAGTTCCTATTCAAGGGAGAGAAGTGGATGTAAGGTCACTGGGAGGAAAAATCCTCTCATTTCTTCAGCATCCCCTCAGTGCCCAGAAATAGTCACCGTCAAGGTGTTCATCTCTGGTGGGCACCTGAGAAAAGTCCCCAGTTTCCCTCCTACAAACAGAAGGCAAAAACAAACACAAGACCCCCACTCCTGAACTCACAAGTCAAAGACTACTTGAAGTCTATTTTTCATTTCATTGAGAGATACTTCTTTGCTCTAAAAGTGAGTTTTGCGTCTTTCCTGGAAACAAACATGCTCATTGCCAGGGTAAGTTTGATGTTCCTGGAACAGAGAGGGTACCATGCAGGGAGTAGAGGGAGACATGTTCTGGGCTGGCTTTGTTAGGACCCTCTGAGGCTCAAGCACCTCCCATTTCCCCAGGAAAGCCTCTGTATTAGAGTCAGCTTCTTGTGTACCTACACTCAGGACCAGTCACTATATTTACAAAAGGGTTAAAAGCTACTGTAGAAACCGTAGAGTCAGGGCTCCATTAGTCTCAAAATGGGTTCTATGAGGTTGGCTATTGGCCAAGGGCATTCTCCTGGGCAATGTTGGGAATTCCAGGTAAAGTTCAAGGGAAACACACAGATTCTCCTTGGATGCCAGACAGGCTGCAGTATTATGCAGGGTTTTCAAAGGACCAGAGCAACTCTCCCTGGCTTTTTCTGCTTGCTGGGTTTACTCTACTCTCAGGCAGTCTAGAACCAATGCTAGAATCCATAGGCAGGGACACATGGGTTGTTTCTGAGTGTTTGTACCACTAAGCAGTGTATGTGAGAGGTTCCTGAGGGACCCCTGGGAAAAACCCTAAGGCTTTCCCACAAGGTGGGCCCCTACGTTTGCCCCAGACAGCCATGTGTGGCTTCTCTCTCACATGGGCATCAGTAGACTGGTGAAAAGAAGAAAACAAGGGAGGCTAAGAGAGTCTTTGCCAGTGAAAAGGTATGGAAGGAGGCAGAGGAAGGTGAAAGTGGGAGATGGAATCCTAAACTCATCTCCTCAAATCTGAGTGAAACACAGCAAGCCAGGGACCCTTGGTTCAGGGGTCACCCAGGTAGAAGCTTCTAGAAGTCAGATCATACTTCTGTCTTGAGACTACCTGAGGAATTCAGGACCCTGGTGGACATGTGACAGGTGTGGTTACCAGAGCCTGAGTCTTCTGTCTCACAGACCTGTATTATGTCCCTCCCAAGGCACTGCTGTCCCTGTCTCCAGGCAGAGACAGAAGGCTAAGGTGACCTGGGAGGAAGCGGTGCAGAACACCCTTCTTCACACATGGGGTGGCCCCAAACCTCCTCCAGGTCACTGAGCAGAATGTGGCATGGGACCCAAGAAAGGTGGGCATACCTGTGACCTCAAGGTATGCCTTCCTGCAGGTACAGGGTGGGGACAAGCTCCATCTCTCCCAATGGAGCAGGGACTGAGGCAGCTACTTGGAATTAGAAGCATATGTTCAGACTTAATGGCAAAGGCAAGCACTCCTATGGGGCTCTGAGAGGAGGACAGGGCTGGTTTCTCTAAAAGGTGAATGGGGAGGTTTGGATCTGCAGCAGGCATGTGGACCAAGCACTGACCTATTAATGTAAGCAGATCCCCAGCCCTGGCTCCTGGTGACACTCCTGAAGGGCCAGCCTACTGAGTCTTGCCAGTAAGCCCAGCGCCTGGGCCTCAGATGCATATCTTCCCATCAGGGTGCTCTGAGCTTGGGGATGGGGCTACTTATTTTGGTTCTCTCAGTCACTAGGACTCTGGATTCTCTACATTCACTGTGGCCACATACAACAGACATGAGGCATGACACATCCATTAGGACAGGACCAGTTCATGTCTCACTGCACAAAGGAACATGTCCCACAGCTTGATGGGCACACAGACAGATTAACAGACCTGAGGGGTGTCCACCTCTGTGTCCCTGTGCTGTTTGGCTCCAGTGCATGGAACAAAAGCTCTGCATCCTGCTGGCCTCTTCTTCCAAACCCCTGGACTCCACCCAGCCAGCAGTAGTGAAAAGCAAGAAGAAACGTGATTCAGCATCCCTGCCAGGTCTGATGGTGTGCCTATCACTCTGGGCATTCACTGAACTTTTTATGTATGTAAATTATCTATTAAGAGACTATTCACAACTGAATTTAAGGACCCAATAGGCTCATCTCCCAAGTGCACACAGACAAAATACAATAAATACAACAGGTCCCTAAACATCTAGCAGGGCCTCTGGCCAGTGGCCGAGAAGCTGCAGCCATGGATCAGAACTGAGTGATATTGTGCCTAGAGGACATTGGGGTGGGGGTTTTGGTGAGGAGTCCTGCAACAGGGCAAGCCGGGCAAGGGGGGGTCCCATTCTCATGGGTGTTGATGTCACAGCGTGGGTAGCATTCTACAGTGGGAGCCTTGCTTTGCCCACAGTTACTCAGAAAATGGTGGGAACATGCCCAGGTCAGCAAAATCTTCGATATTATAGTTGCCAGTCCCCTGGGTGGGATCTCCTGACATTGGCAGCATGTCCTGCAGAAGAGAAGAGAAGAAAGCCATGGGACAGTGAGGTTCTTTGCCTGTGGACTGGGCACATCCCAGGAGCCCAGCCTGCCACTCACTCTCATGGCTGTCTCTCTAATGGACAGCCCAGGAAAACTCCCCAGCCTTCCAAGGGATGCTCTGCAGGGATCCTCAAATGTCTGAGACCCTTGGAGATTGCTCTGCCCAGGGAGCTGCTATGCCAACAGGTAAAGAGCAACAGGACCCAACCTTTGTACATCTAACATGGAGCCAGGGACATGGACAATGCAGATGCAACAGAAATGCAGGGTAGCCTAAGGGTGAGTGGGGAGACCAAAGGCCTGTGCTCAAGTGTGTGTAGCAGGGCAGGGCCAAATCCACGAATGGGCAGATTTCGGCTTAAACAAGTCCTTCAAGTTTTTTGGACCTCAGACTACCCATTCAAAATAGAGGATAAGGAACATCTCAATTCCTTATGGTATATAGCCCATTGTGTTGTTAAATTCCCAGCTTAAATGATACTCCATGGGAAAAGAATTCTGTGGACAAATAAGTTTGAGAAACAAGGCATACTTTGCCTACCTCCTAGAAATCCACAGTCCTCATTGGTATAATAAAGGTTCTGATAAGCCCTGTAAGAAAAAAACTGAATAACTTTGTTTAACCAGTGTTTCATAAACTTATTTGACCAAGAATTCTTTTAACATTGTGACCTCAAACACCCCCATTAGGAAATCCTGCTTTATACTACGAGGTATAAGATGGGCAAATGTTGGGGTCTTAAAGGAGGAAGGAGGGGCAGTCAGAGTAGGTAAGGGGAGACTGGTGAAGGCCTGGACCGGCACTGGTCTGCACACTGAATAGTATGCTGTCCCTGTGGAGTCTGAGTAGTACCTGGGCTCTAGATCTGTGTGTGTGAGGATGCTGCTTGACCTGGTTGGAAAGCAGCTTAGGATGAGGGTGGAGGTAAATGGAGCACTGACCCTTGAGAAGTCTCTTGTGCTGTGGTTCCAGCCCTCACCTTTGCTTTGCAGGCAGGGCAGGGCAGGACTCTGGGGTCTAATAGGGGTTGCTGGGCTCTAGTTGCAAGGATATGGTGGGATGGCATCACTCTGGGCAAGGAGGGCATCAGTGTGCTCATACCCCCACTCAGGACTTCCTATGAAAACACTTCTGGCCAAAAGCAGAGCCAAGGGAACAAATAGTGGGGGAGCTGCAAGGATTCCAGGTCCCCCTAGTCAGTGGGAAGCACCGTTAGCCCAACTGAGAGGAGAGCTGAGTCAGGTCCAGCCTGGCACTGGGGCAAGGACCTGGAGGGGGATGAGGAGCAGACAGGGTAGTCAGAGGTAAGGGAAGCCCACCACACCTGCAGCCCTCAGGGGAGACATGGATCCTGTGCCAGGGCCAACCTTCATTAGCCTTCTGCTCTGTGTGCCACTCCTGGGCAGCAATGGAGCTGGCCCAGGGAGCAATCTCCAATTGCAGCCTCCCCTTTTGTGTGCCCCAGCTTGAAGGCTGCAGGCCCCTTCCCCACCCTGAGTTTCTGGTTGGACAGGGCAGGATCTTCTACTCCTAGCCTCCCCTCTAGCCCCAGGCCAGGCCACTCACGCTGGCTAGCGGGCAGGCGGTGGTTCGGCAGAGACCGAGGGGGAAAGGAAGCAGAGAGAAGGCGACGGTACCTACGAGAAGGCGGTGCTCGCTCGATTTACCTGGAACACTTCAGTCTGACCGGGCTGCTGGTGGGAGTGCTGCTCACCACTCTGCTGGCTGTGGTGCTGGCTCTGCCACTGTGACCAGACTTCTGAGGGCCTCCCCTGGAACTGCCCGCTACTTTGTCCACTCTCAGCTGAAAGAGTCAATGTATAGGACACTTCCTTAAAAGTACATCTGGTTTCGTGAGACCTAAGAACCAACACAGCTCCAAGGCCCCACATTCCTGGGATTATGTTCTCTCTCCCATCTTTCTTTCTCTAACTGACAGATAATAAGGTGAATGGGTGAAAGGCACAGATCTCTTCAGAAAGGTGCAGGTGCTTGGCCAGAGTGGGCTCTCCCTGGAAATCACCTGCCAAGTGCCTGGGTTCTCCAAGCCCTGGAGCCCTCCCCTCCTTTGTGGCTGCTCTTGAGGCTCCTCATCTGGATTCCAGTCACTTGTGGGACCAGCAGTAGTGGGATGGAGAGGCCCTCTCCCTAGCACGTGAACGCAGATGCAGCCTTCTGAATGCCTAGAATGACTCCTCTCTGTCCACAGGCTCCTGTCACACCTGGCCTGCTAAGGAAGAAGCTCACCTCACTGCTGCCTCCAGTCACCAAGCTGCCCTGCCCCATCCCCTGTGGCTCTCTGCCAAGCATTCCTCAGCATCTTATTATTTCTTAGTTTGTTTGAGAGTGAAAGAATTTGGTCACTGCTCAGATTAGAAGATAAAACTCCTTTGTGGAATCAGCAAATTACTTTATAAATGAGAGCCACTTTGCTTCCTGCTATGGTTTTTACTAAAAATACCCAACGGGGAAATAGAAAATAAGCAGAATTTTCTCTAAAACATCTTGAAGATTCAACTGAAGAGAATTCTCATTTTTTTTAAAAAGAAAGATAGGGAGAGAGTGACAGAGAGAGAGAAAGAGAGAGAGGAATGAGAGAATCAACTTTATTTTTTCATCTGGCATTTGTTTCTCTGACACTTAGTTATGTATGTGGTATTGGGGTTCAAACTCGGGTCCTTGCACATGCCAGGCAAGCACTCCAACCACTGAGCCACTGGTCCAGCCCTTGAAGAGAATTCTCTCTCTCTTTTTTGTTTAAGAGAGAGGGACAGTTAGAGAGAGAGAGAAAAAGAGAGATTCATTTTTATTTAGTTTTTCATGTGGCCTTTGTTGCTGCGACACTTTGTTGTGTACGTGGGGTTGGGGTTTGAACCTGCATCCTTGCACATCTCAGGCAAGCACCGTAACTGCTGAGCCACTACTCTAGCCCCCTGAAGGGAATTCTTTTTATTTCTTCTTTTTTTTTTTTTGCCATATTAGGGCTTGAACTCAGGGTTTTGTACATGCTAGGCAAGTATTCCATCACTGAATTACATCCAGGCTGAAAAAGTACCCTTAAAAAGGTTATCATGAGGCAGATCAAAAACCTTAGGGACACCCCAGTTCCAAATCGTTCACTGTGGAAACAATGGTGCTCTGTCAAGCTCTGGACTGAACCCCCACCTCCTTTTTTTTTTTTTTTTTTTTTTTGTATTGGGGATTGAATCCAGGTATGCTAAGCTACATCCTTGGTACTTTTTTTTTTTTTGTTTTAAGAGAGAGGGACAGTGAGAGAGAGAGAGAGAGAAACAATTTTTATTTAGTTTTTCATGTGGCTTTCGTTGTTTCGAGACTTCATTGTATACGTGGTGCTGGGGTTTGAACTTGTGTACTGGCGCATGCCAGGCAAGCGCCACAACTGCTGAGCCACCACTCCAGCCCCTACATCCTTAGTACTTTTTATTTTTATTTTGTGACAGGGTCTTGCCAAGTTGCCTGGCTGTCCCTGAACTTGTGATCCTCCTGCTGTCTCAGCCTCTCAAGTCTCTGGGATGACAGGTGTGTGTCACTGTGCCCAATTCCATCTTGCCCCATCTTGCTCTTTCCAATGGCCATGCTGACTGCAGACAAACCTCACCCACTTACCCCTGGGCTTGGGCAACTGGATAATCTGAGGTGAGGTCCAAAGTGTTCAGGGAGAAGAATTTCTCCCCCTTCTCTCTCACACACATTTCCGTATTTACTATCTGAGACATAAAGGGCTTTAGTACAACATTAAGCTCCCTGTAATACCTTATCACTGGTGGGTTTCAAACTATGCATGATAAGAATGGTTGCGGGGCTGGAGCGGTGGCTCAGCGGGTTTTGGCACTTGCCCGGCAAGCATGAGGACCCGGGTTCAAACCCCAGCACCACACACACAACTAAGTGTTAGAGCAACTAAAGCCATGTGAAAAACTAAATAAAGTTGTTTCTCTCTTTCTCTGTCTCTCTCACTGTCCCTCTCTCTTTAAAAAAAAAAAAAAAAGAATGGTTGGCAAAGAGTTCTATACAATCTAGGCAGGTCCATTCCCATCTTCAGCATAAGAGGGATTGGAGCCTACTGTGCACAGAGGGTTGGTATAAGAACAGGAATCTGACAATCTGAAATGTCTTTTTCTAAAACTCCCACACTAAACCCAAGGACCAGAAGGAACTCTAAAAGTCTAGAATGTGCTGGGCATAGTGGCTCTACCTGCAACCCCAGATATTTGGGGGGCTGAGGCTGTGTGTTGTGCATGTGTGCTCAGCGCTTGCTGAGGAGGATCAGAAGCCTGGGTAACTTAACAAGACACTGTCTCAAAATAAAAAATAAAGAGGGCTGTGGATGTAGCTTAAAAGTTCAGCATCCTTGGGTTTAACCCAGAGTATACTAAAAAAAGATTCTAGAATTTGCTGAGGGTGGAGAGCAGGCCTGGTTTACTATTATATCAAATTAAATGAGCAGCTGGGGCTGTGAGGGAATTCCCAGTTTATAGGCACCTGTTTCCATTCCAGAGCCTCAGAGGTCAGACACAACCTACTCCACCATTACTGGTTGGGGGAATGGATGGGCCCAGTGGCCACTTCTGCTGCAGAAGGCTGTGAGATGTCCCCAAGTATCGACAGAGATAACTGCCCACAGGTCTGCTCTGGGATGGTGCTCCAGTGGGGTCTCCTGCTGGACCCTGCCCATCGTGATTCAGCGTCTACAACCCTCCTCCCTTACAAGCTACATGTCCACCTTGCTGTTCCATTGCCATCCAATGACTGAATCCTCACATACACATGCGTGCACACACACACCACATACACATACACACACACACACACACACACACACACACACGGCATCATCTCGCTTTTCTCCCCTCCTCGGCCCTGGCCACTCACTGTACACCAGTGTGAATTGCCACATCCAATCCAACAGACATTCAGAACTCTCATTCTTGATATTTCTCAAATATTCCATATTCTGCTACTCTTTTTGTTGACTTCCATGATTGCTGTTGATTTTGGTTCACTATCTCTTACAGGGTTCCTTCTTAGGAACCCCTGGACTGGACTGTATCTCTGTCCCCTAATGCCAGCTGAAGGCATGTGTGGCCTTCCCTCCCATCAGCAGGCAAGCTGGGAGCAACCTTTCTGTCCCATGAACTGACCCTTCACTTATCATCTTCCAAATATTTCCTGAGCACCTATCCTGACACAGGTTCCATGTGACAGTGCCCATACTAGAGAACAAGAATGCTGCTATCCTTCAGAGCTTCCAGCATGGTTGGGAGCAGAGTGAGCAGGCAGTTCTCCTTTTTTTTTTTTAATTAAGAAATTTATTTGTTGAACAACCAAATATGCTTCCAATGAAATAATATATTTATATTCTGAAATTAGATTTACCCCCTCGAGCCCTCCCCAATTACTCACCCTTAACCCTCCCCCTCTCCCCACTTCTTCCCAATACATCTCTACGAATGACTTAGGTTGTAAATCAATACACCTTTTCAGGGTTTAATACATGAGAGTTGACCAATTTCACAATGGTTAGGGTTAGGCTCCAGCCTCCACTCCACATGAGTGAAGACATTTGACCTTTGGTTCTCTGGGTTATGCTGACTTTACTCAGCATAATTTCTTCCATAGCCATCCATTTACCTTCAATGGCTGCGATATCATTGATTCTAACTGCTGAGTAGAACTCCATGGTATGTATACATATATATGTATATACATATATATATACATATACATATATGTATATATGTACACACATGGTATGTGTATATATATATATATATATATATACACACACACACACCAGTTTTTGGATTCATTCATCCAGTGAGGGGCATCTGGGTTGTTTCCATAATTTTGCTATTGTAAATTGAACTCCTATGAACACAGATTTTGCTGTGTCGCTGTAATGTGCTGATTCTAAATCCCCTGGAAAAATACTCAGCAGAGGAACAGCAGGATCATATGGTGGGCTCATCCCTAGAGTTTTGAGGATTCTCCACACTGTTTTCCAGAGGGGCTGTACCAGTCTGCAGTTCTACCAACACGATATTAGTGTACCTATCTCTCCACTACCCCTCCAGCATCTATTATTGTTTATTTTCTTCATTTTTGCCAATCTGATTGGCCTGAGGTGAAATCTTAAAGTAGTTTTCATTTGCATTTCTCTGATTACTAGTGATTTAGGGCACTTTCTCATGTATTCATTGGCTTGATCAATTTCCTCTGGTGAGAAGTTTCTATTTAGCTCTTTGGCCCATTTATTCATTGGGTTGTTTATGTTTTTGCAGTTGAGATTTTTGAGGATTTTTGTAGATTCTGATTATGAGATCCCTGTCAGAAGACTCACAGCCCATGATTCTCTCCAATTCTGTAGGAAACCTCTTGACTAATTTGATTATTTCCTTGGCATTGCAAAAGCTTTTTCGTTTTATGGCATCCCTTTCACTGATTTTTGACTTTACTTCCTTTGCTTTAGGAGACATGTTAAGAAAGTCTTTGACTACTCCCAAATGCTGAAGTGTTGGACCTAATTTGTCTTCCATCAGTTGCAAGGTAGCTGGTTTAATTCATAGCTCCTTGATCCATTTTGATTTGATTCTTGTGCAAAGTGAAAGATAAGGGTCTAATTTCATCTTTCTGCAAGTGGCAGACCAGTTTGTCAGCACCCTTTGTTGAATAGGCTGTCTCTCCTCCATGTAATAGTTTGTCCCCCTTTGTCAAAAATCAGAGTGAGCAGGCAGTTCTGCAGAGAGCTGATATCACAGGATTTCCAGAACAAGGATGAGAACACTCAGAGGGTATCTAACTTAGTCACAGTAAGGAGAAAAGGCTTTGTAGAGATTCCAGAAATTACTAGCTAACCAGGTGTAAAGCTTGGAGGATGGGTTGAAAAGAATTCCGGATACAAGAATCAGTCTATTTAAAGGCTTGAGTATGAAAGAGGATGACATCATCCAGGTTTCTGCAAGTGGCTCAGGCTGGATGAGAACCATGGGACCAGGCAGGTGATAAATGGGGCTGCAGGGTGAGTCATAGGTCAGGTGTGACCACCAGTGTGACCAATTTTGTGGGCAAAAGAGAACCACTGGAATCTTTTAAGCTTGGGGGTAGCACACACAGATTTGTAAATTCAGGAAGGTCACTGTGTCAGTGGATGAGTGGACAAGATAACATGGAAAAAGAAAGGAAAAGAGCAGATAAGAAGAAAGGAAAGGAGACCAAGGGGAAGGAAGCTGGTCTATCTTGGAAGAGGATGGTTACTTGAGCTATGGAACATGAGCAGGCTGAAAGAAGCAGATGGACTGAAGATATGAAGGAGAAGGAGGTGCTAGAGATGACAAAATCAAGCTTTTGGTGGTATTTACTATCCTGGCTTCTTTCTTGAGCTTTGGATCCATCTCTCTGTGCCTGGGTCACATGGCTAAACAGTATGAAAGACACTTTCAACTCTTCCTGCTCAAAGCAATCATCTCTTTTCATAGAAGCCAGAATGGGAGACCAGGACTGTTGTTGTCTACTCTCACTAAACACCACATGTCCAGTCATGGGCTTTTGCCAAATTCCGGCTCCCTCAAATACCATCTCTCAATACCCCTTCCTCCCACCCCTGCCCGACAGTGCTGAAGCCATGCCAGCACCCACTGCCCCCAGATTCACATAGCCCCCTGGTGCTGTCCCAAAGCAGTGTTCACTGCTTACAAAATGCTGGATGGTTCAGTGTCTACGAAGTCAAGCCCACATTCTCCAGAGTTGGCACTAAGGTCCTTTCTGACATAGTTTTTATCATTCTAGCCTCATCTTCCACTTCATGCCTCTGTAACCTCATCTCTTGCCCCAATCACATGATAATACCAGGACATCCCCACAAATGTCACATGCAGTTATTTCTCTGTGCTCTCTGTCTTGTGCTTGGAGAATTCTGCTCATGTTCAAAGCCCCAATCACGCGTGGCCCCATGGGACTGACTTCCTTAGTTACCATCTCCTCTGTCTGGCTATGGTACCCATCATCTCTTATGACAAAACCCATCACAGCATACTGACCTAGCCCAACCTGGAGTAAATTAAAGCCAAGGATCATAAGATCCTTGTCTATCCTGGACTTTACTAAGAACGCTGTTTGGAATACTAGAGGCTTCAATGAATGTGTGCTGAGATGAAGAATAAAGGAAAGAAGAAAGAAAGGAAGGAAGAAAGGAAGTAAAGGAAAGAAGGAAGGAAAGGAGGGAGTGAGTGAGGAGGGGAGTAAGATGAACCTGAACATACCATAAACATTTATTTCTACTCACATTTGAGGCTTTGTAGCTGACTTGTAATGAAATAGGTCTGCATTTTCTCATCAGTCCTACCTTAGTGATAGAGACAGGGCAGGGTGGAACAGAGTGAGAACTAGAGGAAGATTAACTCTCTGTTCATATCTGGGGGTACTTAATTTTATTAATTACAGATAAAAGATTTTAGAATAAAAATGCTTAAATTTTTATAAAGGGAAGTGCTCTTCTTAAATGTTTGCAATAAAAAAAACAATGAACTGAATTGCTTTGGAAATGAAAAAAAAGCTGCAAAAATGTATAAAATAGTTAAGAAGGATGGAAGAGACTTGGTATTTTTTGAGAACTGACTATGCGCTACACATGGCACTATGTATTTTACATACATTATTTCAGCTCATTTCTGGGTCTAAAAAATGAGCCCATTTTCCATATTTTCAGATAAGGAAGCTGAAGTTCAAAGACTTCAAGAAATTAGCCCAATTCTTTTAGCATATGAATGCCAGACCCAGGGTTTGAACTGAGACCTTTCTGATACTGAGGCCCAAACAGACATGCATCTTTCTGGACAAAAACCCTTAGGTTCCAACATCCTTGTGTTAGTTATTGTTCTGAAAGTCACGTGTTGCATTACAAATCATGAGATGGGTTATAGGCCATGCTGTTGCATCTAGTCTGTTGACCACCTGAGCTGGGCCAGGCTGCTTTACCCTGGCTGGATGCATGGGCCCAGTTCCCAGATGGGTCATTATTGCTACCACCCTTGGGCCAGCCAGGTGGGCTTATAGATCACAGGTCAGAATCTTGAGGAACTTTTGGATTCCTAGACTGTAGGGGTAGAGATGACATCCTCCTGTGAGACTCAGGTGAATGGGAAGTTGCTCAGCCATTCAAGTTTCATTTGAGCTCCTTCTCAGAGGCCATATCTGGTCAGGTTTAGCTTGACGGTTCTCAACCAAGGGTGATTTTTGCCAACCCCCAGGGGACATCAGGCAATGTTCAGAGACATTTCTCATGATCTTAAACAGAAGAATGGGGGCTGGAGTGGTGGCTTGGCGGTTACGGCGCTTGCCTGGCATGCACAAGTACACGGGTACAAACCCCAGCACCCACATATACAACTAAGTGTCAGAGCAACGAAAGCCATGTGAAAAACTCAATAAAAATTGATTGTCTCTCTCTCTCTCACTGTCCTTGTCTCTTAAAAACAAAACAAAACAAAACAACAACAACAACAACAACAACAAAAAACCAGAAAAATGGTAGTAGGTAGAGGCTGGGAACTCTACTAAATACACTACAATAAGCCGACAGCCCTCCCCAACAAATAATCATTTAGTGTCAAATGTGAGTAGTGTGGAGGCTGAGAAATCCTGCTGGATAACGTTAGCAAGATCACCAGAGGGGCAACTTATCCTACAGGTGCTTTCTAGGCTGCTCAGAGCAAGGACCACAAACTTCCTGAACTTTCTGGCAAAGTAAGGACTTACCTTTTCAACACTAACTAGTAGGGATAGGGAAGTCTATAATTCTTCAAAATTCACTAGTAAAAATGAGCAAAAATGTACAGGGCTGAGTTTGGGAGCAGGAACAGGATCTGGGCTGCAGGAGGGGGGCACGGTGTTTATAAATTTTTCAGATTACTGAAATCCTGTCTACTCCTTCAATGAAGTTATCCCTCCCTGTTCCACTCTCCAATTATGCATCCTATTTCTTGCTGAAAACTGACATTTTTGTAAGGAAAAATTTACTCCATTCCCCTCTCTAAAGTAAATCTGGGCTGAGTGGGGCAGGTTGGAGGGACTTGGCTCTTTTAAGGAAAGGTAACATCAGGGATGTGTTTTTTATGCTTTGCAAGAGGCCCATCCTTCAGTTGTTAGTATCATCTGTGTGACCTGATTTGATCATGCATGAGTGAATTTGTTTAGCTACTCAACCTAAAGTGTATGCTGAACAGGAAGGTAAGGACAGACTTGTGCTTGTCAAGCCATTATATCTGAAAGCATACAGCTAAGAAAATAATGTATCATGGGCCATATATATGGCACACTCAGTGCACTGCAGCACCTTGAGCTACTTCTTTTTAAGAAACCTATGTGCTTGGCTCCCTGTATTTCTTCAAGAAACATATCAATGAACAGATGCCTGTGGTAGTTGAGACACAGAGAAACTGACTAATCTGGGGAATCTGATCATGTGTACCTCTGCTAGATAACAATTTTTTGTTCTTAGCTCTAAAAGTCCCTGCCCTGCTTTGTCACACCGGAACTGGGTCCTGTGAACAGTTCTACGCTGGTTGATGCAGTGTTAGGCTTTGACAATTGAGGAGACATAGCAAGACATAGCAGAACCTTCCAGGTTCAGGTAGGGTTTTCCTCCTCCCAGGTATCTAACAGCAAACAGTGTGCAGAAGTTGAGTGGCAAGCACTCGTGAGGAAGTTTCTCTACTACCCAGAGAACTGCTTCCTCTGAACCAGTTTACCTGCCGACATCCCCTTTCACCTGTGGGTGAAACTTTGGCCCACTTTGTGGGTGATTTCTGCAGACCAGTTCTGGTCCATCTGCACCCTCCAGTGAGTTTTTCAGCTAGCTGGCAGGCTGCTTCTACAGCAAGGTAGCCACTGCCTCTGGCAAGTTTATTAGCTGTGCATCCCTGTGGCAAATATACCTTCCCCTTTGTGGGTTGGGACACGACTCCTCTTCTGAGTTCTTGAATTCTTTCTTTTTAAATTTTATTTTGAGGCAGTATCTTGTTAAATTGCCCAGACAGGCCTTGAACTTTCTATCCTCCCAAGTTGCAGGGATTATAGGCATGTGCCACCACACCTGGCAAGTCTGTGTGTGTATGTATGTGTGTGTGTGTGTGTGTGCTTTGTATTGGGCATTGAATCCAGAGGTATTTTACCACCAAGCTATTTCACCAGTCCTTTTTATTTTTTATTTTGTGACAAGGTCTTTCTAAATTGCTGAGGGTCTCCCTAAATTGCTCAGGCTGGCCTTGAACTTGCAATCCTCCTGCTTCAGCTCCTGGAGTATCTGAGATTATAGGCCTACGCCATTGCATCTGGCTTTCAGCTCTGTCTACTTTCCCTTGGCCTCAGAGGTGTAAGCTGCTGCCCACCTATGCTGTTACTATATTCCTCAGGTATACTTCCTTTTGGTACCTGGGATTGAACCCAGGGGTGCTTAACCACTGAGTAATATCTCTAGTCTGGTTTTCATTTTTATTTTTTATTTTGAGGCAGGGTCTCACTAAGTTGCTGATGCTGGCTTTGAACTCCTAATTTTCCTGCCTCAGACTCCCAGGCTGCCGGAATTACAGGTCTGTGTGCCAGGCTTCAGGTTACTTCTTTACTACCTTTTATTAGTTAAGGGAAAAAAATCTTTAACTTTTCCTGTTCAAATCACTGGCCTGGTCTCCTGATGGGCCAGGCTGCCACACACCTCATACCAGGCTCGTTAAGGAGCGCTTACATCACTGGGGTGAGTTGCTTCCTATGTCTCCTTCTAGATGCTGTTTCAACATGATGAGGTTTTTGCTGTGACCCGAGACAAAATGAAAGTGAAGCTATGTTTGGAAACACAAATGTGATGGCAGAATAGCTCCAGACAACTCAACAGACCTGAAATGGAAGAAATACTTTGGATTGAAGTCTGAAAGCTCCTAGAATAAAACCCAACTGGTTCACAAAGAGGTTGAAAGCCAGGCAGGGCCCTTTCTCATTCAATGTATGAACTCAATCTACAAAGCTCTCCCGAGAAGTTCAGCACTGCTGAAGCACTGTTCAAAGTGACATGTTAGGGGGCTGCCCCTTGATGTCAGCCACCTGGGCAGTAATGTTGTTCAATGAGTCTGCTCAGCAAGTATTCCAAATCCCTGTCTGCTCCCGCCTGCTACAAGGAGGGGCAGCATTGGCTATGGCATCTAGATGAGGGTATCTAGCTAAGGTCATGTCCCCTGCATGTTGCCATCCTTGGGGACTCAACATAGGCCCCCAGGCTGTGGCCATCTGGTGCATGCCCTCAGGGACATGCATGTGCACTATGTCTACTGCAAGTGTAAACGCTCTTGTTGTTTTAGCTCCATTAATGAAGCTGATCATTAATGGAGACTACTCTGTTTGTCCTCCACCTATCCTTCCATCTGCTCTGCTCCCTATGAGGGTGTTAATAAACAACGATTCAGGCCCTGTTCTTAATCATATATCCTCTTTTTTCCTCTGACCTTGACCAGTTTGCCCCCACTGCCAGTCTGTTTCCTGAAGCCCTATGTAGCAGAGGCTGACCCCATTGTCAGCAGGAGCCTCACATTTCCCCCTCTATTCAGCTATTCTCTCTGAGGTGAACTCTCATACCTCTGTGAGGCTCCCCAGCTCAGGAGATGCTGGCAGTCCCCCCAAGGGTTTCCTCTCCATCCCAGGACAAGCCCCTTCCCTTCTTCCTCCTCAGCTCAGCCTCTACTGCCTCACCTACTCACTCTCCACATTCTGGGTTCCATCCAAACACACTCTAACTGCACCTTGTTCTATTCTGCTTCTGTCCAAGTTAACACATGATGTAGCGATGGTGGGGCCATGAGAAGCTTCAGTCCTTCATATCTGTTTTAGAGTCTCCTCTACATTCTCACTGAAAGCATTCCAGCTCCTTTCTCATGAGTAGAGATCAAAAGGTATCTACTAGGGCACCTAGTTCCTGGCTAATTCTAAATCCCCTGAAGGTTGGCTTAGAATGGGATGGGAAGCATAGTCATTTACCTTGGCTCCCCAGCATGACTACCATTTATAAGCTATGAGGCCTTGTACCTTGGTGTATTTATCTGCAAAGTGGGAAAAATGAAGGTATCTTTCTCTTAGGACTACTGTGAACATTACATGAATTCAAATGCATAAAAAGTCTAACATAGCCTTTACCGTCTGGCATGCAGTAAGTATTCAATGATGGTTAACTACTTTCATAATCATTACCATTTGAGAGTGAGACAGCACTGTGGTACTGTAGAAATGGCTGCTGGATCTGAAGCCCAATCTGTGTGACCCTATTCTTGGCCATCAAAGTTAGGCAATGATGTCCACCCAGAGCTTTGTCTTTCCTGTGACCCATCTCCATTTATACTTTGGGACCTGGGGGTTGCTTGGTGGAGACTGGACAGATGCAGAGCTAAAGGCATGGTCTGTAGGGTCAGGAAAGTGGTCTGTCCACCTGTCTTGTTATGGCCTTAATGAGAGGCTGCAAGGCCTTCCCAGGGATGGATGCTCACTCTCCTCTGGAGCCTCTCCTGACCCTGTAATCATGCTGGCCAACCCTCCTGTTCTGTAGCCACCAGGGTCCCTTGCAGGGCATATAGAGCCTGGTACTCACAAAGGTGTGAATCAGAATAAGGCAGAACAGAAAGTCCCTCTTGCTTCCAGGAAGATCTAGGTACCTACGGTGCTTCAAGTCTGTAAAGGTCCACGTTCAGGATGGGGGAAATGGTTCTCTTCACAGCCAGGTCAGACCTGGATGTACAGGATGTTTTCACGTGTGACAGCAAGGGAGGTGCATACTCTCCTGGCAATCAAAGACCTCGACCTCAGGATGGTACTGAGCTGAGGATTGCTAACCTGAGAGAACCAGGCAAAGGCTGCTCTTTCCTGAAGGGCTGCTGTACTTCTGAACCTAGAGCCATTGGGTAACAAATATGGATTAAGCATGTGAATATGCTCTAAATAAACGGGACTGATGCTGGATGGACAGCTAATATCAGGGGGAACAACAAGCAGGGATCAAGAAATGTTCCCAGGACCTTGGGTTGACCTTGGACAGAAGGTAAAGGAAATGGGAGCAGGTGGCAACTTCACATTATGACCAGGGGCCCTGCATAGCATTTTCCCCAAGGCTGACAGACAAGCTGCTTAAATGGAAGCCTGTGATTTGGAAAATGGAAATTCGAAGTCTGGGCTCAGTGTCATGTTCACCAGAGTACGAAGGGCTCTTCAGAGAAAAGCTCTGTGCATCTCACTCTTGGATGTCACTCAATGACAGCACCATGATGAGGTAGTAGCAACTGGGCTTCTTATCAGGATTCTCCTGTGAAATGGAGCCCTGGCACTTGGAGATGCACTGAGGGGCTTGTCAATATACAAAGAGTGAGCAACAGACAGGGCTCCTGATACATTAGATCACTGAACCCTTTATGGCCTAAGGCTTTGTTAACAAAGCTGAGAAAGATGGTCTTGAGTGATAGGATTCCTCTGTCAATATTTAAAAAAAAAAGAATTTTACACAATTGATAATCCCTATGTTCTCTAGGTTTTTAAAATAAAACTTTTTTTTTTTTAACTTGGGGTACCTGAAAGTCCTTGCCAAGGGCCATAAAAGGTCAAAATAGCATTGAGATCACATAAGTGCATGGAAACATAGTCCCAGTCAGTTCCTTGAAAACGACAAAGTCTAAAATCAAGGTCTAAGCATCTGGTGTCAAGCATCCTGGGTCTCCTCTTCACATCCAGAGAGAGGAAAGGCACTTGGAGACCTCTGGACCTTGTCTCAGTATTCTGGAAGCCTGGGGCCCAGCCACCCAAGTTTGGTATGTTCAGAAAGCATTTCTGCTGGCTCTCCTGGGAATTCTTTCCCTCATTCCCCACCTACCGAACCCTGGAGTCCTGTTGGCAAGACTGGAGTAGGCATTCCCACTGGGCGAGGAGGTAGCTGGACTGGAGAGAGGACTGTAGGAAGAGGGGTCTGCCGGGTAGGTGTGGCTCGTTCCAATCCCGAAGGGAGATGACTGAGTCTTGCTGGACTGAGATGGGATTTGCTACAGTCAGGACAAAGCAAAGAGATGGGAGCATCACCCGGGGACCTCCACCCATCACCCAGGCTGTCATTGCCACCCGCAGTCTGCTCTGGATGATGGTGACACCCCTGGTCTTGCTGGCTGGTTGGGTAAGGGTCTGGGATCAGCCCACTATGTGGAAGCTTTGGGGAGGGTCTGGTTGAAGTCAGCCCCCAAGGCTACAATCATCTAGGTCCTCTGGCTTCTGCTTGTGGAAGCCTCAGCATTGTGGACACCAAGAGCTCCCTTGCCCAGTCAACACCCATCCTTGCAGTGACTGCCAGGGATCTGGGTATAACATAGTTCGGTGTTTACAAAGCCCTCATGGTGTAGGAGTCACCAGAAATCCAGAGTAATGAGAGGCTCATTCTTGATGGAAGGGCTGTGAGTTCCTGACCTGTTTCTGCTCAATCCCCCAGCACAAGGTTGCAAGGAAAAAAGGCTGCTGGATCAGGCAGGGTGCAATTTTTGGGGACCTAGCTTCCAAAGTGCCCTTAGGAGGGCTGTTGCTCTTGAGTAGCTAACTACTGAGGGTAGTCGGCTCCATCTAGGAGTACTGACTCCTCCTCTGAGCTGGGATTCACGAAAAGCATATGGTGGGTGCTCTGCCACTAAGGGCACCTGGGACAATGCCCTTACAAACGCCCATACCTGTCCTGGAAAGGGTGGACGACTCCCTGTCCATGCCACCTGACTCTGGTTTAGCTGCCGGGAGATCTGGGACATGTTCTGGCCAGTCGAGGAGGAGGACTGAATATCATTCACTCCAGGCACATGAACCACCGAAGAGCTAGAAAGGAAGAGAATGTGTGTACCCTGAGGGACTGCCCGGTTTGCATGAACCCAGGTGCCCAGCCTGCCACATTGGTCCTTCTTCCTATGTTCTCCCTTCAGTGGATATTAGAGACAGCTTCCTCCAGCACTGCCGAGCAGACCTGCCATGTCTAGTCTTGTATTCTCAGTCTCCTCCCGTGTCTCCAGGGTCCTGTGTCTCTCTCCTCTGCTTAGCCCCATCCTTCCTGTGCATCCATTTCTCTCAACAGATGAAGTGATTCCCAAGAAGAGAAAAGGTCTCAGAATATAAATCAGCCTTAGTGCTAACATGCTCTTTGTGCTTTGGTTAATTTGTCCCTTTCGGGTGCCTAGAAGGCTTAAGGACTTAGGAAATAGGCTGTAGGCTGTCACTTACTTTCAAGTAGAAAGACAAGCTTGTTAATGGAAAGCTGCTGGAAGGGACTCAGTCCTGCAACTGTGAGAGCCCAGCTGTTTGTTTCCTTCTGCCTTCAGTTTAATTTATCTCAATAAGTCTTTGTTAGGTACCTGCTGCGCACATCACACTGCTCAGTGCTCTTTGCATGCTTTTGAGTCCCAGACACTATTCCTGTCCCTAGGTATGTGCTGTCTATGCTGGTAGGCTCTTCTTCCAGGAGATTTTCCCAACTATACCAATTATATGATTAGCTCACTAAAGATGGAAAGGTTGGGGGAAGACTTTTGCTTCAGGCCTTTCCTCCTGCCTCACTGAGATGAGCTCAATGGCAGGGTGCTTGGGTACCCATGGATGAACTAAGTAGGGTGGGCTGGGTCTAATTCCAGAAGGCTCTTGGAGGAGGTGGGTTTTAAAAGAAAGAAATGTTATAGACACACCTATATAATTTGGTATCCTTTTACTAAGTGTATTCTAACAGTTTTTTTTTTTCCTATGCTAGCTGATCCTTCTTAAAATCACAGAGCAAATTCTGTAGTTACTGTAAAGGGAGACATTATTTCTAGTCTCCTGAAATGAAGCTTTAACTTCACACAAGGCTCTCAGCCTGCTCTCCCCTTCTGATGATTGAATGACTTCACAGACTATTTTCTGATCACTGTTCTTTATAGAAGTCTCTATGGTACCTGCTCATCCCTGGATGTCCTAGGAAAGGTACCCTGCTTGGAAGGGATGAGCTTCTTGGGGAAAAGTGCTGCCTACCTCTCCCCAAGGCCTCTGGGTTGCCTGCTGGGCTCAGACACGTCAAGGCTTGTGGGAGCACAGCAGAAGGACTCAGAGAAGACATACTTAGGGATGCCAGCAATGCCTCTGCTACGGGTTTGAGGCTTTCTATGACTGTGGCAGGCATTAGAATTTTTCATCCCACACCCTTCCCCATCTTGAATCAGCTTAGGATGCTTTGATTTACAGGAAATTCTACAAATTTTGCAAGTTTAAGCCCTCACAGGTATCTATCCATCAGCACCTAGGGTGCTGTGGTGCTCTCTGGACCCCTTTCTCCACAGCCAGTTACAAGCCTACCTCTCCTCTGTCACTCCCCTCCAGTGCATCCATTCTTTTATTTCTATGACAAATGGAAAATGACAAGCTGGACTCTGTCCTGGGAGACTCTCTGTAGCCTCACTCCTCCACTCTGACACACACTGCCACCTGAAACTTCCTCCAAGGCTGCATTACCTCATCACTCTTCTAAAATTTATCAATGTTGAAGTCTCAATTGCTTAGCATGCAATCTAGGCCCCTGTAGCCTCACTGTCAGCTTCTCCCTACACGTGAAGTGTCTCCCAATCACTCCTGTCTCTCAGGCTTTGCTCAGCATATTCTTTGTGCCCATGCACATCCCCCCCAAAAGAAGGCAGAAGCAAACTTTTGCTTCCAGGGTGAACTAGGGCAACTGCCAGGCCTTCTTTAGTCACAACACCTTGGGCTACTCCCTTGTTCTTGCCTGCTGCTGCTGCTCCCTTCCTGCTCCCCTTTTTGCAGCCTGGGGGACAAGCAGCAAAAGCTCCAAGGACTTGAACATGACGGGCCTGGCAGGGTCACACAAGATGCTACCAATCCACGCGTGTAGACAGGCTTAGTAAGGAAGCCTTGGTCACTGCTCAAGAGAGTCCTCTTGTTCTGCTGTCTCCAAACCAGCTGTCTGGGACCAGAGTTCCCCAAAGCCTCAGAGTAGCTGCCATCCAGTGAGGTCCAGCTGCAGGACTGGCCAGACCCATTCCATTCTCTGGTAATCCAGGCCACAGCTGCGGTCATTCATCTGTCCTGAGACCAGTGGGGAAGGGAGGTTCTTACCCCTTGTGGACAGGGCAGTCACTTTAGCAAGGCCCTTTTACCTGAGCATCAGGCACACCTGCCTAATCCTGGTTTATGCCTGCACCTGGACACTCTGTTGAGGCTCTGGCCAACTTCACCAGATCCTGGGCTATCTGAGGGGCTCCATCCTGCTGGGCATGGGATCTGGGACACTTTTCCTGTTGAACTTGGTGATGCCTGACATGCACATGTGAGTGACCTTCTCTTTGAGAGCTGGAGTCTCTCATCTGACCCATTCTCCCCAGTTTATATTCCTAATTCCTCAGCAGAAATTGGAGTCAGATGTTGCCAGCAGTAATGATGTTGGAGTTTCCTCAAGATCTACAAGATGCTGGGACAAAAAGGACCATACCTGGGAGACCAGGCACCTGTTGTACCCATGAGTGTTCCTGTAGGCTGAGGCTCAGACTCAATGAGTTGAGTCCTTGGACTTGGCCATGGCCTCCGGGAGCCTGGGTATAGGCAGCTTCTTGCTACCTTGTCACTGTCTCTAGCTCTGTCCCACTTGGATCTTGGCTAGGGTCCAACTCATTCTCATCTCCCTAGCAGGCACTGCTGACAGTGGCTAGTGCTTTTCCCATCCAAGAATGAGTAGCTAACACCAAGCATTTATGACAACTAATGGAGGGCTCATGAATCAGAGCCAGTAATACCATAATCTTCAGCCTGGCTCAGAATTCCGAACAGGAGCCACTAACTCATTTTTGGAACACCAAAGGTAAGCTCTGAGACCCAAGGCTTTCCTGAGGGCAGGCCTGGTTCCACCCCTCCCCCAAGCTCCCACTACCTGAAGGCCTTCCCCGAGTGTCCAGGAGGGAATGGGCTTCCTTGAGAGTAGATCTGCTGGGTTCCTGCTGCAGAGGCAGAGTTCATCATCTTCTTCTCCGCTAGGAAAACCAGAGCAGGAGTCACATGTGAGGGTCCCCTGCCCTGCAGACACCTGGAGAAGCTGTCCGAGAACAGGTGCATGAAAGAGTAGGAGGCAAACACCTGGGGGGGGCATCCTCTACCTTCATGTCCACATCTCACCTCTCCTGGGGCCTCTCTGGCATGAGGGAGAGCCTTGAGCTGTTGTTCCCTGACTCTTAGTGTGGTTACAATCCACCTGAAGGAAGGTTCTATTTCAGAGTGGGGAAGCTTAAAAGAACGAATGAAAGTGCTTCTTCAGACATTATTTTAGCTGATCCTTCCAGACCTGAGGGTGAGTACCATAGGTCTTTATCTAATGGGTGGAGCAGCACAGGGTAGTAGAGAAGAGGATCCATTCTGACACTCAGCCCCTGGCCTTGGACCCCAGCTGTTTCCTATGTACCTGAGATGCAGATACAGAGGACATAGGAATTTGGACATGTTTAACTTCCTCTGCCTCAGTTTCCCCACCTGAAAGAAGGTGATAATCAGTGTCTTTATCACAAGGCTGTGGTAGGAAATCAAATGGGTTGATATAAATAAGGTCCTCAGAACAGTGCCTAGCAGCATCTAAACGTTTGCTATCCTCTATTGCAGATGAGAAAACTGAGGTGCTGCTGTCATGGGAAAGCAAGGAAGAACCTAGGACATGAATCCCAGCATAGTGCTCCCTGGCATGCTCCAGAACTCCTCACCTAGGTGCTGCAGTGGACTTTTCAGTCTGACTCTCCAGGGGCATCCTGGACCTGGGTTTCCTGGCTTTCCACCAGGCTCTCTTGAGATACTGAGCTCCTCACAGGACTGTGAACACTTGAGCCCAGGTTGGAATATGGGTTTCCTCTCAAAGTTCATGATATTTATATCTTCATTTCAGGTTACATCTTCTATCTGTGTAGAATAAGCCTCTTTGTCCCTAGGGATGCTTTGAAGCTTTCTTCCTCTGCTGACAGCAACCACTCTACTCGTTTCTTGGGTTTGCAGAGCATCTCTACTGCCTCTCAGATCTAACAGTTCATTTCATTCTACTTTAATTATATTATATTTGGATAGCATATTAGAAGTAACCAATCAGGAGTTCTGGAACATAAATTTATTAGATCACTCATTCCTATTATTGGTATTCATATAGTTGAAGCTCTTTCTTCATAAATGTTAAGAGATAAAATAGCACATACTGCTGACAAGTTTTTAAATCTGTTCACTATCCACAGTTAAAAAAAAAAAAGCCTGGATCTCTGCAGAACTGATTTGAGATTCTGATTTTTATTGTTTACCTTTTGTACTGCTAACAATTTATATGTTCATTTTAGGTGCTGACAATTCTATTTCATATAACTACTGCTTTCTAACCTATCATTTCCATTCCTGTGTTTTATATATTGATCCATTTCAGAAATAAGCACTACTTCCTGCAAGTAATTTCCCCAGAAAGTGTAAATAGACAGTGCATGCTTGAAGATGTCATTCTGTACATGAAATCAAGTGGAAAAAAATTGGGGGTTGTATATTTTCCTTCTGAATTCTCTGGATATCCCCTAAACTCAGAGTTCTGACATACAGTATCTTGGAGAAATCTAACTCAAGATTTCCCTTTTAAGTAATTTTTTTTTTCTCTCTGGATGCTTTCAGGAATGTTCCTTTAATCTTCAAGCTTAAAAACTAATACAAAAGAGTATTTCTAGGTGTGAGTTTCTTTAACATTTTTAGTCTGATATTTGTGGAGTGCCTGCAGTTGGTAGACCCAAGCATTGCTTTTGGAAACATTCATGTTTCCAAGTCCCTAACATGGCTGTCTGGTTTGTCCTGACTCCACATTGTTAAATGTTTCTCCTCTCCCACCTCAGATAACATGTTCTTAGAATGCAATAGTGTCCTCCCAAGTTTCCCAGAGGCCAGATGCCAGGGATTTTCTGAACTTTCTCCTTTTCATCATAAAAACTTATTGCTAAGGAGAATCTCTGCATTGGACTCTTCTTTTTTCTTGTCTATCTTCTCCTCCATCTGGCTGCCCAGAAGTCTGTCTGTCCTGTCTTGGGTCTCTTTCATGGGAGAAGATTGCATCTGCCTTTTCTAAAGACTTCCCGGCCTTGGCCCACCTGCCTTCTGCTCATTAGTCCTAGAAGGACAATACTGGGGTTCCCTCCCTTACAGCGTCTCCTATGCTTCCTTTTCAGGAGTCAAATCACTTTTTCTCTTCAATTGATGATGACTACACTGTATTTGGCAGAAATTCCTTGACTGTGTGGAAATGGAACCTCTTTTTTTTCTGGTATTTGAAATCAATAAAGATCTTTTCAAATTTTATATTTTGCTAATCTCAGTGGAGACCCAAGTAGGAGAGTAGGGTAGCTAGACACATGGCTCTACATGACACCGCCCAACAAAACTGCATGGTTCTGTCTAACGCAACGCTGACATAGGTGGACAACTTCATGACTACCAGGGAAGATCTGACGAGTGAATTATGGTCAGCCTTGTAATGGAACTCCATGCTGGAGATAAAAACACTTCAGGTTGTTTAATGATTTAGAAATACGTTCATACTAAATTGTCACAAGGAAAAAAGCAAGCTATTCAACGGGACAATGTTATGTAGGAAAAGACAAAAGGACTTACGTTACTTTAGAAAGTTTAATGATCATATCCAGGTGGGAGAGAATGGATCACTGTTATTTGTTTTATTTATTGTATATTTTTATTTTAAAATATGGTCCATCATTTGTTATGGATTAAGTTGTTATTTTTTTATAAGGGAATATCTCTGACTTAATAATGAAAGTGAACTGCACAATACAGTTCATTTATACCAACCCCTTCAATTTTCTTTCTTGCTTTTTTTTCCCCCCTGTTGCTGGGGATTGAACTCAGGCACTCTACCACTGAGCTACATCCAGACCTTTTGTTCTACATTTTATTTTGAGACAGGGTCTTGTTAAGTTGCTGAGGTGGGCCTTGAACTTATTACCCTCCTGCCTCAGCCTCCTGAGTCACTGGGATATAGGCATGCACCACCATACCCAACTAACCCCTTAAATTTTATTTTATAAACTTTTTTTTTAAGAGAGAAGGAGAGAGAGATAGAATAAATTTTATTTAGTTTTTCATGTGGCTTTTGTTGCTCTGATGCTTCATTGCGTATGTGGTGCTAGGGTTTGAACCTACATCCTTGCGCATGCCAGGCAAGCACTGAAACTGCTGAGCCACTGCTCCAGACCCAACCCCTTAAATTTTAAAGATGAGATGTTACTATCCCAAGCTGTTTGCTCCAAATAACCAGTATGTAAAGGCAAGGTCAGGAATATGGAGAATCCATTCCAACTCCTCCTGTATGTAGAGTTCTTTTGGTACCCTGCAGCAGTTACTCAAAACTTACCTCTCTCAGGGTGGCTGTCTCAACATGCCTGAAAGCAACTGTAAATAAATCCCGCATCCTCACAACCTAGTGCTGTTTGGAAACTTACATGCACTGATTCCTGCAAACATCTCAGCAAACCGGGGGTCTCTTTCTTGGGAGAAGATTGCATCTGCCTTTTCTACAGACTTCCCAGCCTCGTGAACACCAGCAGGTAGGTTGGGGACAGGGACCTGCTGGCACATTAAAGCACAATGGCAACCCACGTATGAGGCACAGAACATGCGTTCCAGGAGTCATCAGCTTTTCTCCCCCTGAAATCACTGGCATTTCAGGCTTAACCATTTTCACAAGGCGGGGAAGGGCCAAGGACAACAGGGCTGGGGGGTGTGAACTAGGGGTCATGGAAAGGACATCAGAGTCACACTGACTACTTTCTTAGAGAGATAAATGGAAAAGAATCAATTTACTCCAAATATCAGAAAAAGGGAACATACAGTAACTTAGGGAAGAGGTCAAATACTGATACATGCCAGTATTTCTGTATGGTCAGCTATCAGAAGAAGGGAGCAGAAGGAAGAAAGAAAAAGAATGGGAGAGAAGAAAAGGAGAGAGACAATTTAGGTTCATTGGGAGACAGAACGTAACAGGACAAGGCATATTGAGGAGTATGGGATATACGACCAAACACAGGAGAGATGGCTAGGACGCCAGAGGGCCAACAGAGTTCAGAACCTGCTTTAGGTGGCTTCTGGGTATGTGAGTACTAGAGTCTACATGGCCTTTTGAAATGTCCATCAGCCCTTTGAAATTCTCAATGCTGGTTGACCATGGCTGTGTTCTTCCCCTGGTTCTCACAAGCTTTATGTTCCTCATGGATCACTTCTGCATGGAAAAGTCACAACAGATTCCTAGGGGACCAAGATGCTCTTTGCATTGTAGTGGGTGGATGGGACAACAGCACCCTTTGGGCTGAGGAGCTCAAGCTACAGGCTAAATTTAGTTCCCAGTCCATTTTGGGCTGAAGACACTTTCAAATGGGAAAGGATTTCCTAGAAACTCACCTGAGATAAGTCATATGATGACAATCCATCCCTCTGGTGCACTTCCAGTTCTGCCTGCTGTTGTTGAAGTTGCCTGTGAAACAAAAAGTCAACAGAGAGAGTTGTAACATGAGGTGGCAACAGGCTTATGCTAGAACTTTCCTGTTCCCCCGAAGTCATGGAGGGCGACACCCAATGGATCTTTAAATGTCTTCCTTTTTAAATTAATTTCTACTCTTTTTACATTAATTAATTAATTAATTTTTGGTACTGGGAATTGAACCCAGGGGTGTGTTACCTCTAAGCTACATCCCCAGCCTTTTTTTTTTTTTAAGGAGAGAGAGAGACAGTAAAAGAGTGAAAGAGAGAATCAATTTTATTTAGTTTTTCACAAGGCTTTTGTTACCTTGACACTTCATTGTGTACAAAGTGCTGAGGTTCAAACCTGTGTCCTTGAGCATGCCAGGCAAGTGCTGTAACCTTTGAGTCACCACTCCAGCCGCCCCCGCCCCCCCTTTTTATATTTTATCTTGAGATAGGATCTCACTAAGTTGCCCAGGCTGGCCTCAAACTTGTGATCTCCTGCCTCAGCGGCCCAAGTTGCTGGGGTTACAGGCATGCATTACCACATCAAATCAAGACTCCAAGCCCTGTATTTGAAATACAGACCACCATACTGAATTATTTAAGAAATAAGTTTTGATATATGACTTCATTTTATACAGTGTAAAGGAAATAATACAATAAAAAATTAAGGCTAAATTTTAAAATGCAGTTGGGTTTAAAGATGAATGAAAAAGCTGGCTTTAGTAATGTTTACCTACAAACTAGTAGGAGTTTTACATTATCTTATTCAATCCCCATACTAAATTTTCATAGTGGTTACATTGCCCACATATTAAAATTGAGAAGCTGATGTTGGAAGGGGGTTATATGGTTGTCAAGCTCAACTGGCTGACCAGAAGTGGTTCTGATAAAGCAGAGCCAGGATTTGATCTACACTTCTGGCTCCAAGTTGCCTTGCTACAGTGCCAGGCTGCTGCATTTGGGCAAGGAAAAAAAAATTTTTTTTTTTTTAAAGAGAGGAGGACAGTGAAAAATAGAGAGAGAAACAGAATCAATTTTTTATTGAGTTTTTTTCACATGGCCTTCATTGCTCCGATACTTAGTTGTGTATGTGGATGCTGGGGTTTGAACCCGTGTCCCTGCACATGTGGGGCAAGCGCCATAACCACGGAGCCACTGCTCCAGCCCCAGAAAAATTTTGATAAGAAGAAATGAATGCTTTAAATTTTTAAATCTGAAACTGGGTGGCTTTTAAGTGATAGTGAACTCTTACAATTCAGAGCTCATACATGGGGCAGAATAAAAGTGTCCTCATCAATTCTAAATACCCCAGGTGGAAAGAATCTCAGCTGGAGGACCTGGTGAACAGCCTGTTTAAATTAAGCCCAGATGAGTCATCCACTCAGTGAACTGTACTAAGTCAAGCTGGGTACCACGGAACAAAGAGAATGATGACTTGGAACCCATGAGATCTCTGCTGTCAAGCAGCTGTCTCCAGGGGGAGACAAACAAGTAGGCACATGATTGAAGGATGGTGCGTTAGGACCACAGAGCATTGTATGTGAGAACAAGGTTCTATCTGAACATGTGGTCAGCTTCCCAACATTGGTATGAAAGTCCAGGAAGAGGATAAAGATAAAACCAGAAATGTGAGTTTCCATCAGGCAGTCTAAGCCTGTGCTTGTTACATGAGAAAGTAGGAACACTAAAAGTAATTTTCCAGACAAACTGATATTTCAAAAAATTTTGAAAGGAATCAATAGAAAAAAATCATTACTTTCTGTATTTATTCTTTCTTTTTAAAAAAAAATTTTAAAAATTCGCTTTTTAAAAAATTTAGTTTAGGGGCTGGAGCGGGTGGCTCAGAGGTTTCTGGCAAGCACTAGGACCTGGGTTCAAACCCCAGCACCACGTACACAACTAAGTGTTGGAGCAACTAAGGCCATGTGAAAAACTAAATAAAGTTGTTTCTCTCTTTCTCTGTTTCTCTCACTGTCCCTCTCTCTAAAAAAAAAAAAAAAAAATCAGTTTATACCTTGGGGCTACCATCATCTTTTCATTTGTAGGGCTTCTAAAATCTGAATATAAGATATAAGATGGACTGGCAGTACTTTGCCAACATCTTTGCACCTCTGCAATATTCCCACCTAACAGGATTCAAATTCAATCTGTGGCTGTTGACCTTGAATTCTTCCCTCTGCCCTGGCTATTGCCCCAGCCCAGGATAAATACCCATGGTTGTAACAAAGGACTATTATTTCACATATCCCATTCTAGAACCTTCAGACCAGCAGACAGCACCTTGAACCAAAGGGTGAGAGGAAAAACAGCCTGTCTTTTGGGATTTTCGTGGGATTGGAGCAGTGCACCCTTCCACTCCATGAGAGAAACCTGCATTTCTGCTTTCTACCCCTTTCCCAGAGCCAAACCGAGAAATCCATAACCATTTCTCTAGGAAAAAACTACCACTTCTATTCCTATGTCTAGTCTAAGCCCAGAAGCTTAGAGAATGGGCAGGGCCACTATGTGCAATTATTCAGCCAAGGTGTGTGTGGGGCAAAGACCCAGTTTTCTCTCAGTGCCCCATGTACCCTATAGGTTTGGATTAGATGAAAGGCATGCACTTCTCATTTGCATGAAGGAGACAAGGGCCCTGGCATTAGGCTAGGAGTTAACCCACAGTCCTGTTCTTCTTTGGGCTACTAGAGCAGGGAAGACTCTTTTCACTGGGAAGTAGAAATAAGTCTCAGACATGACTGGCAAATCCCCAGTGTCTTAACTTACTGGCTCTGTGGTGCATACATCAGCATCTCCAACCCACAGGCTTTGGGTTTCCGCTTCCATGGTTGAGTGCATATGGAAGAAGTGCTGACCCCCTGCCACCCCATCCTGAGAAGGAGCCCAAGGAGGGTTCTCAGATATTTCATAGCACTGGTATAAAAATAAACCTTGGTGTGCTAGCACATTCCAGAGAGGCAGAAGGCACAGCTGCCTGGGAGAAAGTTGACCAACAGCACATGTGAGGGAGGTGGGCTCCCTCCACAGCAGAGTGCTGCCCTGCATTAGCTGTGGGACATCAGCTGATGAGTAGAAATTCAATGCATCCAGCCTGGCTTCCAGCCAGTGAGGTGCAGGAAGTTGGGCAGATGCTGTCAGTCAATCCTGATGATCTCTGGACAGAGGGTTTTTACTCAGTCTTAGTAAGTGAATGTAAGGCCATTAGAGGTGCATGAAAGGCAGCAGCGATTGTGCCCCTGGCAGTAGCCAGAATCCAGCTGGAGGCATCTGGGACTTGGAGAGCACAGTGGACCAGAGAGGCTATTAATATCCAACCTGGGTTGAGCATCATATGTATGCCCACTGTGAAGGACCTGAATGCCTGTTAAGGGGGTTGGATTGATTTGATCAGGGGCAGGGAGTGGCATGATCCCAGGTGTGTTACAGAACAATTGCTCTCTGAGCCTTGTGGGTTGACTCAAGAGGGACCTGAGGGTCAATGGTCACATGCAAGATGACAAAGGGTTCCACAGGGGTATAGCAGAAGTGGCAGAGAAGGAGACATGCTAGAGAGACTCCTGGTAGAGCCTGGAGCTCTGGTTCTATGCCAGGCTGTCTTTTGCAGGGATATGAGAGTCAGGGACCCAGGAAAACTTCCAGATTTGGGGCTTGGTGACTGGATGTCTCAGTTCCTGACTAGCTCTGCAGAGACCAGGAATGCAATCTTCCTTTTCCTTTTTTGCAGCTACCCTTACTGCCTTCTGTTTAGTATCAGCCATCAATCAATATGTGGGATAGTCAAAAGGTTCAGACAGACTCTAGTATTGCTTGTAGGCAAGGTGGGGCTTTAGGAACACACACACATATAAGCACAGCATGCCCTGTATTTATGAAAACCTATAACAACTTGGATGGAATGGTGCCATTGCCGGAAAGAGGGCGTGGCTCAAACAGATGCAAAGAGAAAACCTTGGATGACTTCCCTGAAGAGAGGAGGGAAAGGAAGTAAGCATAGCAGATAGGTGTGCACATGTAAAAACACCAAAGATCCATGCTCAGATCCAGGCCTCAACTGGTCTCTGAAAAAGTACTGACTCTCAGAAACTGAGACCCAGCCACAGTTCCAAGATGCATAATGCATATATTAGATCAGTTTGTGTTTTCCTGAACTTCCTTCTGTACAGACAGACCAGGACAGAATCAGAGATGATAAATAGGTTTTCTTTTCAGCAGCTTCACACAAATCCTGAACACTTAACACTCAACTTCAGCAAGTTTCTTTTGGCTGCACTCAACTGAATGCAACCAAGGTTGCAAACATTTCCCCTAAGCACAGAGCATTAGAGGATTTTTCCACCAGCCTGCCTACTGCTGGCAGTAAAGTCTCACAAATTCAGAGAAGAGGCTGGCCTGTTCACTTTTGTGGTTACCACTGCCCTCTACTGTCCACAACAAGCTTTCCCACACTGGTGTTGACCTGAAGAATGTTGTCTTGAGGAAACTTGTAGGCACACCCCTGCTTGAAGGTTTCTGTTTTGTCCATGCTGCTTGGTGTTCAGAAAAAGAAAGCAAAACCCTCCTCTACTCTCAGGCCCCACTGTAGGACAGACTCCAGCGGATGCCTTCTGGCCCTGCAGAAGGGCTTATCCTTGTCTCCTTTGCATCCCTGCCTTATTTTACCTGTCCTTCTGTCTGTCCCTTTTTCCATTCTCCATGTTATTGGAGACCAAGCCCTAGCCTTCTGGAACAGGGGCTCCTCCCTGAAGGCTGGAACCACAATGGCAGCACCTTGGCCTTGGCTGGCTGCAGGTTGTGTCCTTTGATGGTGTTCAGGGAATATCTGCTATATTAGTGGCAACAAAATCATGTGGCTTTGACAACTGAATCTTGTACAAGCACTGGAAGTGAATGAAGAAAGATTAAAGATTTTAAAATATCAAAAACTCAAAGGGAGCTTTAATCTGTAGAAGACTCTGCTTAGTGTCCAGCTAGGGACCAAGCTGGAGACCAGGCAGGTAGGCTGGATTTGCTGCAGCAAATGAGCCTTGGATCCCGCTGCCCCGTACCTGGCTCCATCTAGCTAACAGGCATACCTGGTATCTCTGGCCTAGTAGCTCTTGCAAGAGAAGCCCAGCTTGCCACCCTCCATTCTTTGTTCATCTATTGTATAAAGGAAAAGCCATGGAACCCTGGGCCCAGCCTGATTGACTCTTACCCCTGCTTCTCAACCTGCTGGCTAGGGCCAGATGAAAGCATGCATTAGGGTGTACTTCTCTGTTCCTTGAGTGAAGAACCCCCTTTTCCATGTTGGAGAGAGGAGGGAAATAAAACATTCTCCTCATTTGATTGAGTTTTCCACGTTAACTAGATAAACTTAGCTACCATTATATCATTTTGCATATGTGGATCTATGACTTCTTATATTTGTTCCTTCAAAACTTACAACTAAGAAAGTCTTGACTAAAACATTGAGGTATAAGAATCAGAGTACTCTATCAAGTAATCCAGGGGAGAAGATGTCAAGAAAGAAGAGTTGGTCAAACAGATCACTTGGAGAGAAGAACCATGAGGAGTTATCCTATGTGGGTCATTAGAGGTTGCTGGCAACTTCAGGAGTGCTGGGGCAAGAGCTAGGCTGTAAGGGGTTAAGAAGAGATGAATGGTCAGGAGGACACTCTGCTGGGCACACACAGCAAGGGTACACAGGAGAGAAAGCTTTGGTGGGCTGGCTGGACAGGGGGTCCTCCAAGATCAGGAAGTTGTATGCCTGTTTGAAGGCCTTGGGAAGGATCCTCCAGGAGAGATGGTCAGGATATGCGGGCCAGGGAAGATAGAAAATATACAAGAAGATAAAAGAAAATGAAGATTTTGGTCCTGGAAGGAGGAGGCAGAAGGTCAGAGGTGAAAAGACCTGAGAGGGATCCTTTTATAAGCACAAAGAGGCAAGAAGAGGACCCTGGCCTCTCAGTCTGTGGAAGACAAGTTAGAACTGGCAAGGCACAGAGGAGACAGAGGAACCACCTGGGGAGCTGCCTAAAACATTGTTAATCTGCTGCCAGAGCTGGAAGGGTTATGCCACCACTGCTGACAGCATCAGCAACAGCTGCTAGACACTGGTCTGTGCTGGCTCTGCTTGGCAGCCTTGCACTTTTGTGTAAGTTCTGTAGGACATCCTCACACACAGGAAGAGTAACTTCTGCTCTTTTACCCATTGTGCACATAAGGCAGCTGAGGTTCAGAAAGGGGAGGTGTTTTGTCCAGTTCAGAGATGACACTGAAGCCCAGGTCATCTACTGTCTGAGGGACCTTGAGAGGACTTATTCAACCAGCTCTGTGCCTTACACCTAGGAGCAGGGCCAAGTTGAGGGTTCACAGTGTGCTGCTGTATGAATGGAGGCTCCTTTGTGGCTCCCAGATTGGAGTGTAACAGGAGACAGGATAAGGCAGCACTGAGGGAGCCAGGAGGTGGGAATTACTGCAGGAGGCTCAGCCCCCAAGGTTGCTGAAAAAGGTGTCACCAGGTGGGGCCAAGGAAGAGGAGGGGCTGGGAAACAGACATATTCTGAACATAGGAAAATGGATGATGATGGTACCAGTAAAGACAGGGGGAGAAACGGGGACATTCTTAACATGCCAGCCTCCTTTCACACTTGGCTGGCTGTGGTCCGCCCCATGGCATAGCTTCCACATGAAACAGCTGGAACTGCCTTTGCCCAAATGTTGTTATTATTATTAGTGCCTTGGCCTTGTACTGATGCTCCTGGACATACTGTGGGGTCACATCCTGATAAACTCATGTTGAAAATATGATAAGTTAAAACTGCATTTAATAGCTCTGACCTAACAACCATTTTAGCTTAACAAAACTGGAGTGATGGGCTGGAGTGGTGGCTCAGCGGTTTCGGTGCTTGCCTGGCAAGCAGGAGGACCTGGGTTCAAACCCCAGCACCACGTACACAACTAAGTGTTGGAGCAACGAAGGTCATGTGAAAAAACTAAATAAAAGTTGTTTCTCTCTTTCTCTGTCTCTCTCATTGTCCCTCTCTCTTTAAAAAAAAAAAAAAAAACAACAACCAAAAAACTGGAGTGATGGCTGCTCCCAGCTGGGAGCTGCAGCTGCTGCTGTCCAACGTCTTGAGACACTCATACTGCATATGGCTGGCTGGGGAAAAGACCTGACTTCAAAATTTAAAGTTCAGTTTGTACTGAATGTGTATCACTTTCATATCATAGCAAAGTTGAACCATCGTAAGTCAGGAGTTGTTTGTATTTTCGCAAGACTAAAGCCAGAGAGAAGACATGACCTGGCCTTGGTCATACTCACTGTGCTGGGCATTGAACAACTCCAAGCTTGATGTCATTTAGTCCTCATGGTAAATGCATAAAGGAGAATCATCACTCCTTTTCACAGGTGAGGAAGTGAAGACTAAGAGATGAAATGACTTGCCCAAGATCACATAGCAAGGAAGCAGCAGAGCCAAGACCAGAGCCCAGATCTGTCTGCCAACTCACATAGGATATGGGAGAATCACAGAACCTAGCAGACCCTGGGGCCTCAGGTCCTGAGAAGGAGCAGGGAGGAATGCTTTGGTGGCTAGGGAGTACTGCTCACATCAGGCACCTGCCCCATGTTCTAGAGCTGCAAAGAGGCTCACGCCCACTTCTTCCATCCCAGTTTTAGCAGGACCAAGAAACCAGCTGTCACAGCAGGTAGCAGAGTGGGAGCATCCAGCAGAGCTCCATTCTGCTGGGTTCTGTGTTTAGTGGCAAGAGAATGAGGAATGGAGACCAGAGCGCCTTGGCCTGAAGGGAAGGGACTGCCAAGGGGCCACTAACAATTGAGGTGAAACACAGGAGGGGTGCTCCTCAGAATGACAGGGATCCACCTCTAGTCTTCCCTTGCAGTACTGGGGATTGACCCCAAGGTGCTATACCCCTGAGCTACATCCCCATCTCTTTTTATTTTTTATTTTGAGACAGGGTCTAAGTTGCCCAGGCTGGCCTTAAACTTGTGACCCTCCCGCCTCAGCCTCATGAATAGCTGAGATTATGAGTGTGCCCCACTATGTCCAGATCTCCTCATGCTTGCTCCTTAACACTTGGGGGATTTCCATCTGTAGGTAGAGCCTGTGGGGAGAAAAGAGCCCCTAAATAAAACCTCCAGCTCTGGACCAGAGCAAGGGTATGAGGAGGCCAGCAGAGGGTGAGGCTGAGCACGTACTTGACGTTGGTGTTGGTGCAGATGATGTACTCGATCTCGTCAGAATAAGGGTTCTGGAATGTGAAGCTGCTGGTGCGGATCAGCATCCACTCCCGGTTCTTGGTGCGGAATCGATACATGACCGACAGTACTTGGCCCTTCAGCTTAACCACCTGAGAAAACATTTGGAGACGGAAGTCAGCGGGAGGAGGGAGAGGCATCAGGCAGTGGTCACCAGGAAGGTCAGCGGAACCGCAGCAGGACCTCAGAACAGAGGCACCAAAGCCAAAAGACAGCAGGAGAGAGAAAGGAGGGAGGGGGGATTTATCTACTTCCTTTCTGAAATAGGTCACTGTGTTTGGGTCATTCTATTACCCCTATGTGAGAAAACTGTTCAATGCCCATTTTATATAAGGACTTTTCCTGGTGGTAGGGATTAAACCAAGGGGTGCTTTACCACAGAGCTACACCCCCAGCTTTTCTTTATTTTTATTTTGAGACAGGGTCTTGATAAATTGTGGAGGCTGGCCTTGAACTTGTGATTTTCCTGCTTCAGTCTTCTAAGTGGCTGGGATTATAGGCATGCGCCACTGTGCCTGGCTATATCAGGACTCTTAATTTAGCTTTTACCAGGTAGGTAGTGAAAGCTCTGTCAGATGAGCTTTTCTTCTTACCTTGGCTGCCTAGGTTCTCTGGGTTTGGTGCTAGTACCCCTTGCACTTATAGCTACACTGTATTCATGGATTTATTTCTTCACACCTCACATAAAGAATTCCTAATCTTTGTTTAATATTGAAAAAGGATTCCAGAGAGCACTCTTGAAGATGTTTAAAACATGATACATTTGTATGCATTCTTTTCTTTCTTTCCTCCCTCCCCCCATGTTGGGGATCGAACCTAGGGCCTTGCACATGCTGGCTGGCACACTCTCTATCAGTGAACCACATACATTCTTTATTTGCACGTATCTATCTATCTATCATCACTTTTATGTTACAGTATGGTTTCCAACAGATTTTCAATGTATTACTTCAGGTGTATCCTCATAAGAGTTTAGTGAGGAGGGCTTTATTATTTACAGGTGATACTACTGAGACCCAGAAAAATTAAATAAGTTGCCTAAGATCTCACAACTTTGGGTGGAAAAACTGGGACAGGAACCAAGATCTTACTTCCAAATCACAAGCTTTTCTCTCTAGTCACACACCTTGCTCTATTTATATGCACACAACCACACAAAGACATGAAGAGACACATGCATGTGTGCATACAGAAGGAAGCCTTTGGGCACAGTTCTCACACCTGAAGCATCAACAGTAGAAAGAGAAATGACAAATGACCAGTGAGTAGAGGCCTGGGTATGCTTAAACCCCCAGGACAAGATACGGCAAGCAGGAGTTCTCTCTGTAGGCATATGCAGCCCTAGATCCTGCGACTGCCTGGGGTTGGTAAATCCCCTGGCTTCCAACCTGAAATATCAGTGATCAATGATAAGAAAGGGGACTTGGTCCCAGGGCCCAGGGAAGGACTGATTTGCCCTTTCCTAGCAACTACTGCAGTTGTAGTGTGCTCCCCTGTTGGGTGTCTGTCATCTCTACCAGATCGTATGCAGCGTGGGGGCAGGGGCATCTTGATCACCCGAGTCTCCCCGACCCTAGCCTGGTGCCCAACAGAGGAGGCACTCAGGGCCACTTCCTGGACTGGCTCTGTGGCTCAACAGGCTTCATAGTCGGGGCTGCTGCAGCCTGAGTGACTATCTTCCTTCCTATTGCTTCTGGGGGAAGTCAGATGTCAGTGAAGCCTGGCAGAAAATCCCCAGTGATAAACTGAAGAGGAGGAAGGGAGGCCTCTCCTGCCATGGAGGGAGAGGAGGCAGAGCTAAGGAAGGGGTGAGGCTGGCCCATTCAGAGGGTGTTGCTGGGCAGCAAATCTGGCCACAGCAGGAACCTGGCTCTTCTCTCACAGGGGCCAGAGGTCGAGACCACATGCCCTTCAGGTCAGCACACTGGGAGGCTCCCTCAGGGGATTCCTATGTGCCTGCACTGGACACAGGCGAAATAGGCAGACACTCTGTGTGCTGAGACCCACACTCTTTGCACTCAGGACATGCGTGGAGGGTATGTGCTTTGTTTCTTCCAACTAGAATGACTGAGGAGGTATGAAATGTTTAAGCTGCATTTCACAAACATGCAGAATAGAAAGAAGGGGCCAAGTCATAGCTAAGCACCTTACATGTGCTCTCTCATGTAGCCCTAACAACTGTGCTTTGTGTACCTGGAAAGTGAACTTTGAAGTAGACAGACACCTCACAATGAAGAAGTGGCAGATGAAAGGCTGGGTCCTGGTTCTACTGACCTCAATCCTCTTTCCAGGGATCCCTATCACCAAGGCAGAATCTCTGACCCCAAAAATGCATTTTATCTAGCAGGAGCAGGAACTACGGCATATATCCATCACCCACACAGTCTGCTAAATACCACTGCATGAGCCTAAGACAAAGTGCCATGGGGTTACCAGGAGGGCAAGGTGTGACAGGTGGGATCCAGAGGGGCTCCTGGCGGGAGATGGGTTTGCTGTAGGTACAGTGGATAAAATGTAGGCAAGTGAAGATAACCTCAAAAGGCTCTCCTGGCAGGAAGCACAGCATGGGCAAATGTCTGTAGGCTGGGAAAGCTGAGATGTGGTGGGGCCTGGACTATGCATATAGGGCAGTTCGGGTGATACAGTCCAGGTTTTATGACCAGAGCAATGCAACCAGCTGTACTTAATTCAAGTGTGATGATAAACATACAGGCAACTGCAAAGAACAGACATAAACCCCAGATTAACATGGGTCTTCAACAACACAGCTCTGCCATCACAGCCATTGTGATGGAGGATGTCTCAGCCCCTCAGAGAGGGAATCTAAGAGCAGACACAAGTTTCCTGGCCCCTGGACTGACACACTGTCCCTACATCAAACTCGAATTCCTTACAAACATGATCATGTTCTAAAGAACTCCTGTTTGGGTGATTAAATCTAAGGGACTCCTATTTTTTTTTTCAATCCAGAATGTAAAGGGCTGACTCTTAGCTGACAGCCCCCTCTGTGCTTCTGCAAGAATAAGCCACTTCCCTTTAACAACATTTGTCCTCTGTCTTGGCTGCCAGTGGCTTGAGACCAAAGAACACAGTTCAGGGCCAAGGTGGGGTATGCTCCAGGATCTCCCTGTGGCTGCTTGTTGCTCCCCACCGAGCCCTGGGACCAGGCTGGGGCTGCAGCTCCTATGTGGTGTTGCCTTGCCTCCCCTCCCATCTAAGGAATGAGGAGCTGTGTGTGGGGCAAGAGTTACTTAAGCCAGCTTTCCAGGTTAGGATCAGATATTAAAATCCTTCTTTTTCTTTTCAAAACCAACCAGGTTCTGACAGCATGAGCAGTTTAACGTCTCAGATGCGCAGCTTGATGGAGAGGCCCTTTTGTGGGTTGTGGTGTTATCAGTGGATGCTTTGGAAAGAGATGGACCTGATCTCTAGCCCTGGGTCTGTTATTGCCTTGCTGTGTGATCTGGGGCAGGCAACCAAACTCTCTGAGTCTTGGTGTCTACTGAGAAAAAGCACAGATGACAATATGTACTATGTAAGGTTGAATGACTGCATAAGATAATGTATGAAGAGGGGTCTGGCTAGTTCCTGGGCACAGAACAGAGGCCCCATTACTGCTAGAAATCCATTTCTATATACCAAGGAGAATGAAGTCAACCCAATCCAAACCTGATAATGCTAGGTGATGCAGCTTATTATCACCACACATATTGAGCAAACATGCAGCATAAAAGGACGCACCCTCCCAATGTTTAATCATTCTAATTTTACATTTTTCCAAAATGAAAGCTACCTGCTTTGGTTCTGATCCTTTAAGACTGTTTTATTAAAAGTTACCCTCAATTGGACTCCACTCAGTGAAGGAGAAGATGATGAAAACTCAGATGTGGAGTCTGCTTACAGGGAGGTTAGGTTTTAATAAAGAAGACAGGAAAAAGATCAGGTGTTGTGGCACATGCCTGGAACCTTCCAGACATGGGAGGCGAGGCAGGAGGATCAGAAGTGTGAGGCCAGTCTTAGCAACTTAATGAGACCCTGTCTCAAAAATGAAAAGGGTTGGAGACACAGCTCAGTAGTAGAGCCCCGCTCTAGTACCATACAATAAAATAAAATAAAATAATAAAAAATAAAAGTGCTGGGGATGTAGCTCAGTGATAAGTACCCCTGAGTTTAATCCCCAGTACTGAAAAACAACAACCAACCCCCAAACAAGCCAATGGACAAATAAATAAAACTGGACTAGTTGTGAAGGAGAGAGAAAGGGCTGAGTGGGCAGGGGCTTGTTTTTTAGCTACACTAGTCACTTTTGACATCTCTGAGATGAATTGAAACCTAAAGAACAAAATGTCAGTCATGTAAAAAGTGAAGGAAAAGCATTCAAGTCAGGGTAACCACACATGCAAAGGCCCTGGGGTGGGGTGGGGGAATGCATGTTCACGGAAACAGAAGGTGGCTAGTGTGACCAGAGAGCAGTGTCCAAAGGAAGAGGAGACAGCACAAGACTCATGCAGAGACTTGTGAAGCTGTGGCAAGAAACTTGGATTTGATTCTGGACAACCTAGAAAACTGTTGGCAGGTTTTAGGTAAAATGTGGCCAAACCTAGCTTATGTTTTCATAATGACGTGGAGTGGAACAATAGTAAAGACATAGAGATCATTGAGCGAGTTACTGTAATAGTCAAAATGGGATATGGGGGTGGCCTAGGCGAGGTGAAGAGAGGTGACTAGTGTATGTGTCTTCTGGAGGGAGGAGTCCCATGAGGACCTGCTGAGGGGTTGGGTGTACAGGGAGGTCAAGGGAAGAGTGAGGGGCTCAGTTCCTGGCCTGAGCAGCCAGGTGAGCAGTACTGTGAGAGAGGATGGGAACTGAGAGAAGAATTGACTCTGAAGGTTACTGTACATTTGGGTGGAGTCCTGGAGCAGTTAATTGGATAGAAGCAGGTGTGGGGACAGAAGGACAGGCAAGGCAAGAGCTTTCTTTTCTTTCTTTCCTTTCTTTTGGTAGTAGGGATTTAGACCCAGGGGCACTTGACCAACGAACTATATCCCTAGCCCTTAATTTTGAGGCAGGGTCTTTCCAAGTTGCTGAGATTGACTTCAGCAATTCTCTTGCCTCAACCTCCTGAGTTGTTGGGGTTATGGGTATGTGCCACTGCACCTGGCTAGACTAGAGTTTTGTACTAGATATCTCACCTAGAGAGATAGCACAGAATGAAAAGAAGACAGCCAAGGACAGGGCCCTTGACATTATGTGTTGAAGAAGGCACTCGAGGAAAAGCCACAAAGGGAGGCTGAGAAGTGGGAAGTAAACCAGGAGTGGGTGGTGTTCCAGAAGGAATGAGCAGAGAGTGTGCACAGAGAAGGGTAGGTTAAGAGCTCTGCCCACGTACAAGGGATAAAACTGAAGTCCTTAGTTTTTGCAGATAAGACAATGCCTTCAGCAGGGGCTCAGCTGCCAGAGGCTCCATCTAAAACACTTATGAAGCAGAATGTCAAGTCTGTATTCTCTTAGATGAATGACAGACTATTATAATTCCTTCTTGAAAAGAAACTCAAAGGTATCTTTTCTTGTAATATTGTCTGTTCTCTTCTTTCCAAGGACTGAGAGGGAGACCTCAGAACTCTGTGGAGAGAGAGAGAGGGAGTGTTCTGTGACACTGTGGCTGAGCAGCTCAGCAGGTGACAGGACCTCACTTTGAGTTGGCTTTCTTCCTCACTGACTGTGTGGCACTTGGGCACTTTACTTCATTGGGCCTGGCTTGATTCACTTGGAACAGCAAGATGACAATGACAGTGCCTATCTCCTCCAACTCCTGGGAAGATTCCATAAGGTAGTATATGTGCCTGGCTCAGGAAACAGCAGCTAACAGTAGTGATACACATGATGCTGTTGTTAGGGTGACCTCCCAAGAGTCATCCTAAAGCCTCTCTCATCCTTACCATCTCTAGCGATGCATCATTATGAACTGAACTGTCTCTTTAAGTTTTAGTTCCCATGATTCCTGCCCAACTTTTGGGCTCCTCACCTCTTATCTAGGCAAATTATTTTTTTCTATTTTAATTGGTACATTATCAATATACATAATAGTGGAATTCATTATGCCATATTCATACATGACAGACTATAATTTGATCAGTTCCATTTCCCAGTACCTTTCCTTTCCCTCCCATCCTCCCTAACCCTGATCCATTTGCTCTACTTTACTGATCTTGCTTCTATTATTATTAGTTTTAAAAATTTTTTGTTATTGTGCTATAATTATATATATATAAGCAGAACTGATTGTTACTGGAGCAATTTAAATTTAATTTGCTGAGTTGTCCTTGTTTCCAGTTATTTTTCATTTCTGCATACCTGGATCCCCAGCGTTTTTTTTAAAACAAATGTTCTGCTTAAAATCCTCAAAGGAATCCTCACTTACCTTTAAGTGGCTGAGGAGAGAATCTACACTCCTGAGCATGTCATGAGAGGCCCTAACATTTTGGCCTTGCCAGGCTCCTTCATGATCACCTCCCACCATATCTTCCCTCCTAGTCATCCAGTGTCTCCAGCCACAGAACTGCTAAGGATCCTCCTTTTGCATCTCTGATGCTGTCCCCTCAGTACAGAGAGTTCTCTTGTTTTTCCTATATGCACCCTTGAAGACTCATCTCAAGTGTTCTCTCTTTGGGAGACTGTTCCTGCCTCTGGCCCACACAGCTGGCCTCTGCATCCTGTATGTTCTATGGTATTTTCTCCATGACTCTTTAGGAGTCTTCTCCCACCACACAGTAATGCCCTCCTCATGTGTCTGTCTTCCCTGCCGGACCGTGAGCTCCTTCCCAGAAGGGCTCTGAGTGATGCATTTGGTAGGAACTTTCAGCTTGCCCTGCACATAGTGGGACTAGTGTGCAGGACACAAGAGTCCTATCAACCATACCCACATGCACCCAGGCTATGGATCAGCTTGCAACAGGCATGAGCAGCACCTGCTGGAAGCTTTCACGCAGATGGCTCTGATCCTCAGGGTGGCAGAACTCCAAAATGTCCTTTCCCAGAAGATCCTAAAAGAAAGAGAAAATTCCATTTTTAATTATTTATCACTGTTAGACAAAGGTGTTCACTTATGTCTTCTTTAAATCATCTCCTTCAGCCTCTCCACCATAGATTTAAAAAAAAAAAAAAAAGAAAAGAAAAAAGCAGACACCAGTTTTACCTGGGAGCCATCATGGGTCTGGCTTCCTTGTAGCCACTCTGCCCATTCCATACCAATTTCTAATTTTGCTAAGGCACCAGATCAGCAGCTTCAGAATGCAATTTTATTTTTGTTTGCCTTGGAGATGCAAGCTATCATCAACATATTTTAATAAACATTGAAAGAAAGCAAAAAGCTAGCAGATGGATAGATGTGTTGCCTAAGAAAACTGAAATTGTTTAAATGTGGAAACTGTAGTTGCCTTGTGGCTGAAGAAATGAGGTTATCATAAAATAACTGTGGTTGTGAAAAGTCTGTTTACTCTCTACCTTCTCTAATCTATATTTTGTTCAAAGGACCCAGCCTTACTCCAAAACAAAAGTACGTTTCACAATGAAACAGAGCAGAGTAAGATAAACCATCAAAAGCCAACTTCAAATGTGTTCTAGGAAAGCAGTCCAGTTGGAAGCTTCTGAAACAGCAAAGGATGTAAACAAACACATTGATCAGAACCCACATGGGCACACGCTGCCAAGAGTGAGCTGACACTGACAACGAAGGAAGTCTTATCAGTGTGCCCAGGAACAAACACAAGCTTGTGGGAGGTGCTAGAGGATAAATGGATCTAGTTGGAAACATGCTACCATGTTTGCAACATCTCATTTGCAACAGATCGATTTTCCTTTTATTCCTTCCACGAGTCTGCAGGTTTGGGTGACTTTAGGTGTAGAATTATGCAAAGTATTCTAATATTTCTGGTGTGAACTGTTTCTAGTTCTAAGACGCACAGGGCTGGGGAAATAGCTTAGTAGTGAAGCACCTGCTTTGCATGCATGAGGACCTTCAAAAGATAAATAAAATATACATGTTTTTCAAATACTTATATCACTACATCCCAAAGTTTTTCTCCTCAGAACAAACATTTTTGTCTTATTTTTTTTAAGAGAGAGAGAAAGAATGAAAAATTTTTTAATTTTTTTTTTTTCATCTGGGTTTTGTTTTTCCTCCACTTAGTTGTGTTTGTGGTGCTAGGGATCTAAGCTGGATTTTCATGCATGCCAGGTAAGTGCTCTGGCCACTGAGAAACCGCTCCAGTCTTTTATTTTTTAATAAAAAATTCAAGGATTTGAATTTTGACAGATTCAAGGATTGTCAACAGGGGCTGGAGTGGTGGCTCAGCGGTTATGGTGCTTGCCTAACAAGCATGAAGTCGCGGGTTCAAACCCCGGCACCATGTACACAATGAAGTGTCAAAGCAGTGAAGGCCACATGAAAAGCTAAATAAAATTGATTCTCTCTCTCACTGTCCCTTTCTCTTAAAAAAAAAAAAAAAGGATTGTTAACATTTGCCCCTCTCTCTGCACTTTTTCTTCATACATGTGTGTATACATACACATGCATGTTTACATATAGCTAACAATTTCTTGCCAAACCACTTAATGGGCAGTTGTAGACATCATGATGTTTTTCCCCAAAGGACTTTTAGCATGTTTCATAAAAATCATATTCTCTTATAAAACTGCAACGTACCATACTATAACTTAAAACCAATTGTTGGATAAGATCACTCAATATTCTATATGTGTTAACATTTACATTGTCTCCCTTGAGTCTTTCTAGCATGACATCTTCAGGCCCAGGACACAGTTTAGACTCTTACATCATATGCAGCTATTTTATCTTTCTGGTCTTAACCTGGGACAAACACTCCTGCCTTGTATTTCTTGTGCCACTGACTTTTTTTTTTTTTTAAGAGAGAGAGAGAGAAACAATTTTTATTTAATTTTTCATGTGGCCTTTGTTGCTCCAAGACTTCATTGTGTATGTTGTGCTGGGATTTGAACTTGTGTACTTGCAGATGCCAGGAAAGCACTGTAACCACTGAACCACCACTCCGGCCCCTTGTGCCACTGACTTTTAAATTAAGAATCAGGAACAAAGACTTGAAAAGTATGGCCCATGTAAAAAGGTTTCTGTGACAGATTAGGAAAAATTATGTGGGCATCTTTACAAGACTTTGTAGCCTCTTTCATGCTGATAAATTTTTTAAAAATTAAGATTAATTGATCTTAATTCCAGTTGGTGAAAGACCAGCTGGACAACAAAAACAGTTAGGGAAAAGACTGACAAGTTAAGCCTACACTGAACTTATTTATTTATTGTGGTGTTGGGGACTGAACTCAGGGCCTTGCACATGCTAAGTAAGTGCTCTCCCATTGAGTATACTCCCAGTCCTACAGTGAATTTTCTTGTTTGGAAGGATATCATCAAATCGGGGCATGGTACTTGGACCATTATGGATGTTTCTCTGCAATGTCATTATGCTGTATCTTATACAAATGAGACAAATGTTTTAAGGAAAGTTAAATCTTTAGCTAAGTGCTAATGAGCTCAAAGCCACGTAACTAACCTGGGGTTGGTAGCCAATCACACTGATGCATCTTGGATCCACAAATGTGATGATTCCATCAGAGTTATGGCGAGATAAGAACTCTGTGGGCACTGACATCCCATTCATATCCATGCACACAGGAGAGCTGGTCACCTGCAATGTGAAAATCTACAGCTGAGGTGCTACTGATGGAGCTGGAAAATGGGAATAATCCACTTGCATCTAATGTCACAGGTCACACCCTCTTCCATGTCACTGACATAATGAATGTAAAGTGCTTAGATAGGCCCAGTCATGCCTTTAAATAACCCTTAGCAATGGGGCACTTTCTTTCCATTACTGGGCTTCAGTTTCCCTGTTAGCCGGTGGGAATAATGAAATCTATAATCTTGTAGGTTGAGATACTGCAGGTTGAGCCTTGGCATAACAATTGTTGCTCAATAAACATTAATACATGTTCCTTCTGCCTTCTCTTTACTGAAGATGGCAAATGAGCCTAAGTAACTGGTTAAAATATTTGGAAAGTGTATACTTGTGGACTGAATTTGCCCAAATATTCTTTTATCACCCATCAACCAGGAATACCCAGTGTTTGTCTCACGTGAATGAAACTGCTTATTTATTTGTCTGAAAATGGTCAGACCTGGGAAACCAGAGACATGAAGGGTTAGTATCCTCTGTGTCTATCATGTCTCCTCTCATTAGGATGGGAAAGCCTTCACTGTCACCAGGAGGTGAACAATCTGGTTAACTGAGTGATGACTGTGTGTCAGACACTGCATACATCTAACTTTCACAAGATAAAAAGGCATTCTCTGCTCCTAAGGATCTCACAGGGCATGATCTCACATTCAGCTAACAATCACACACTTGGCTAACAGAGCCATCGTGCACTCAGCTAACGACAGCATCAGGGATAGTGAAGGGATGATGGTTAAGGTGGGAGCCCAGTGGTAGGAGAGAGAAAGAAGGGAATGATTACTTTTGACTATGGTTTTTGGAAGTCATTTTAGTTGGGTCTTGAGGATGAGTAGATAAGAAGTACCCAAGAAGAAAAGGACTTTTGAAAGGAGAAAAAGGGGAACAAGGAAATCCAAGCAGAAAAAGCAGGATGTGGACACCCATCTAGGTGGGAAAGCACGTGGTGGGTTCAGAGAAGGGAATGGTGTGGTGTAGGAATAGGATGTGGTGAGGCAGGAAGAAAGAAAAAGATGAGTTTGGATTTTACCCCTTGGGCTCTGGGAAAAACACTGAAATATGGTTAAACAGAGATGGCTGCAAACCTTGATTGGGGGATGGACTGATACAACCCCCCTCTCAACAAGACTTCTGCTGTCTGTAGCTCCTGATCCCTTTATCTTCCTCCAGATTTGTCCTTGGCTTTGTCCCAGAGTGAGACACAAAAGCCAACAAATACCAGGCACAGAGGAGATCCAAGCAGGCATCCAAGTCCATAGTTTCTTGCTCTTTACAATAAGCTCTCCTTTGAGATGAAAACAGCTCTGAGTACTTCCTTACCTGGAGTCTCCCAATTGCCACAAGGCAGTATTTACTGCCTTGTCCCACATCGGCATCTTCTTCAGGTATTGTCATTCCTGAAATGAGAAATGCCAACATCCTTAGCATGCCCAAGGAGAATGGAAAAGGGGGATTTCATGTATGCAATAGAAAATACAGATCTACAACTGGCCACTCAGGGTCGGGAAGCTAACTAATAAACTAAACAGTCCCTTGCTCATTTCCTGCTCATCTCTCTGCCTGATAGCTTTTGATAATTTCATGGTACATTATCATCTGCAACTGTGGATGATGCACAGGAAATTAAGTAAGATGAAATGCAAATTGTTCATCTATATATATTTGCACAATTTGACCAAAACATTTAGTTAAGAAGGAAATTTCAGGAAGAAGCTTAAATGGGTCTTCCAGGTTATTTAAATATTTCACTTCATGGGGCTGGAGCGGTGGCTCAGTGGTTTCGGCGCTTACCCGGCAAGCGCGAGGACCCGGGTTCAAACCCCAGCACCACGTACACAACTAAGTGTTAGAGCAACTAAGGCCATGTGAAAAACTAAATAAAGTTGTTTCTCCCTTTCTCTGTCTCTCTCACTGTCCCTCTTTCTTTAAAAAAAAAAATAAATAAATAAATAAATATTTCACTTCAGTGTTGAAAGAGAATCAAAGATTACTGGAAGCAAAAGAAGAAAACAGGGGCTGTCAGTGGCTCAGCAATTACAGCCCTTGCCTGGCACGTGTGAGGACTCCAGTTCGAACCTCAGCACCAAGTACACAATGAAGTACTGGAGTAGCGAGGGTCACATGAAAGACTAAATAGAATCGATTCTCTTTTTCTCTCTCTCTCACTGTCCCTGTCTCTTTGAAGCAAACAAACAAACAAACAAAAAATAAAAAATAAAAATTACTGAAGGTGAAGTTCCTAACTTTTCAGGCAAAAGAATACAGCCAGTGTTTCCCCTTTAGAGGGAAATCAGGGGTTTCTAAGATCTAGGAAGAGAAATTGGTCATGTTTCTGCTGATTAAGCACAGAAAACCAATGCTCCTGACAGGAAGGAGCTGGTTAAAACAATCCTCATTGTTCACTGGTCAGAAAAGGCTCCTCTGTTAGGTCTAGGAAGGGTCTGGCCTCCGAGGCCCCTTGTAATACAAGGTTCTTGAACATCTGCAGCTGATTAGAACTACTGGAGAGAAACAAGCATTATGTTTTCATACCTCTTGGGCAAGTGGTGTTCAGGAGAAAATTTCCTTTTATACTGCCTAACACTTAGCATTAAATATTTCCACACTAGATCAGACTTGAGGCTCATGGTGATATAGTCACACAAGTACAGTGACAGTTCACCATGCAGGCATTGAACGGTATGTCTAATATTACTGTGGTTTTTGAGAGCCAGAGAACTGTCACTCCTTCCTCTTCCCACTGCACATTCCCCTCTTCTTTTCATCCCCCAGTGCAGGTAACCAATTTCTCTAGTTTCCAGGTTATTCTTGCTATGTGCCTTTTGCACAAATGAGCACTATTTTCTTATATCTTCTTTCTTTACAAAGAGGAATGTACAATAATTCTTTTGGGCTTTGTCCTAGAATTCCTATATACTTGTTCATGGAGCTGGCTCTTCTTCTGTTCTTTTTCAGAACTGCACAGTGCTTGGTTGTGTTGATGTGCCATGTTTATTCAACCTCTACTATGTATAAACATTTAAGGTGTCCCAATATTTTTCAGTTAGAAACAATGCTGCAATGGATAACCTTTTGCATGTTTTTTTCTTATATTGTTGCTATATCTTCAGGGTGTATTCCTAGAACTTTGTCAAAAAGTAAACACAGATGTAGTTTTGTTTTGCCAAATTTCTCTCCAGAAGGGTATCACCAATTTGTATTCCTACCAGAAAGGCATGATTGCTGTTTCTCTGTAATTCTGGCAAACAACAGAATGTGTTGTCCCATTACTTAATTTTTGTCAGTCTGACAGGTGAGAAACAGCGATATCTTAGTGTTATCTTAATTTGCATTTCTCTAATTGTAGGTGCATTTGAACATTATTTCTCGTTTAAGGACCACTTTTATATCTTGCTTTATATTGAACTATCTGTGTTTCTTCTCAATTTTTCTATTGGATTTTGGTCATCTGTCAATATTTTAGAATCTTTTTATTTAAAAGCACTTTTAAATAAAAATGGGGCTCATTTTTCACATAATCATATATGCATGGAATATAATTTGCTCCATTACAGTCCCTAGTGCTTCCTCTTTCTCTCCCCTCCCTTCTCCCCGCTGTTCCCCTTCCTCTACTCTATTGGTCTTCCTTTTATTTAATGATTTATTTTAATTGGCACCTTGTAGGTATACATAAAGGTAGAATTCACTGGCATATTCATATATGTACATAGCATAATTTGATATATCAATTTTAAGAGTTCTCTCCATATTAGGTCTTTGTGGTTATGTTGTGAATATGTTCTGCCAGGTGCTCTTCTATCTTCTGACTTTATTTATGAAAATCTGAGCTTTTTTAACATTTTTATGTAACCAGATTTACCAATCTTTTTTATTATGTCTGGAGTGTGAGCACAATTAGAAAGCTATTTTCCACCCAGAGGTTATAGAGAAAATCACCATTGTTTCCCCTGATACTTCATGGTTTCATTTTTTACATTTAGATCCTAATCCAGTTGGAGTTATTCTTGTGTAGAGAGTGAGATATATATCTCAATTTACCTTTTTCTAACTGGTTCTTCAGTTGGCCTGCTGACATGTGTTTAAAATGCAGTGATCTGAGATGACACCTTTACCATATCATAAATTCCCACGTGTTTGAGCTCATTTCAGACCTCCGTTTCTGTTTGCCAGTCACCTTCTCCAGTGCCAGTGCCACACCATGTTAATTAGACGCTTTACCCTATGTTCTAACATTGGTGGGACTTCACTTGTAGTTCTTTTTTAGTGTTTTCTAGGCTACACTTGAAGGTGTATTTTTCCCCATCAACCTTAGTATCAACTTATCTAACTCCATAAAACAGCTTAATAGTATTTTTATTAGGCCTGCCTTAAATCTGTTAAATTAACTTCAGGAGAACAGACATCTTCATAATGTTGTTGACCTACCTAAGTACAGAGGATGCTTTCTCATTTGTTTAACCCTACTTTTGTGTCTTTTAGGAGCATTTAAACTTTTTCCTCTTTTTTGCTTGCATTCTTATATTTATTAGAATTTTTCCTAGGTGTCTGATTTTCACTGTTGCTACTGTAAATGGAGTTTTCTCCAACATTACATCCTCTGTTCACTGCTCACATGTATGCTGACTGTTGGCTTTTATATTAACAGTACCTTGTGCCAGTTTGCTGAATTATTTTATTGCTTCATTTAGCTTTATCATTGATTCACTGGGCTTTTTCAGCTATCCTCTCTGACAATCTGAAAACAAAGGCAGTTTCCCTTTTTCACACATTTGCTTGCCTCTAATTTTTCTCATTTAATTGTGTAGAGGACATCTCTTACAGTGTGGCATGGTTGTAGAGGTAGCGGGTGCTCTTGCCTTGCGTCTGTCTCAGTGGAAAAGCCTCAAGCATTTCTCTGTTAAATAAATACTCTTTGTGGACTCAGATATCTCTTATACATTTAGATAAGAGATTATCTCTCAATATTGTTTAGCATTTTTAGAAATCTCCTTAATGCCTTACTTAACAGTGGACAGCAGGATTCTAAAATTTGCCCTCAATGTGTTACCAACCAGCTACTTTAGTAGAGGGTACATAAATAAAATATGGTCTCACACAGATCAGTAGTTGAAAAAGGTAGATGTTTTTTTCAGAATACTATGGATATTCTTTTTTGACATTTTCCCAAATCCTGACAAAACTTAATTACAAAAGGGGTTGGGGCAACATAAAGTCCCAAACTATATTAATTAATTTTTTTCACTTTATAATCCTCCAACTTTAACTTCTAGTCTTCTCATTACATTATTTCTGTAACACATTTTTTTTTTTTTTTAGAGAGAGGGACAGTGAGAGAGAGAGAAAGAGAGAAACAATTTTTATTTAGCTTTTCTTGTGACTTTCGTTGCTCCAAGACATTGTTGTGTACATGGTGCTGGGGTTTAACTCTCGTACTTGCGCACGCCGGGCAAGTGCCATAACCACTGAGCCACCACTCCAGCCCCTAATTATTATTTTTTTTTTCAGGGCTGAGGACCGAACTCAGGGCCTTGCGAGTGCTAGGCAAGCACTCTGCCACTGAGCTAAATCCCCAACCCTCCTAATTAATTTATTGTACCACGCTATGAAATAGATCAGTTTAACCCTTAGGATGGATCTACTTTCCACATGAATTTATACATCATTTACTATCGTTTAGAAAATATTTGTACCCCATATCATACAGATTGCTTAAATGTAGACACATTACATCATATAACATAAAAGAAAATCCCACTTGTTCATATCACTATGGATCTCATCAGAAACATCTCTAGATATTGGTCAAGATAATACCGGTGGACACAATGTTTCTGAAATTTGAATTTTTGTTAGAAAACTTGAGTTCTACCATTGATAATATATACTGTGAATTATTTCCCCTGAAGTGACAGGCTCATTTTATTTATTTATTTATTTATGTTTTTGCGAAGATAAATGCCAAATACATAAGTTTGATTAGCCATATTTTGTCACTGTTTCAATTAAAAATTATTTCATGAAAAAAAGCTGCTATTCAGTTCACAGACCAAATAACCACGTGCTTCTCCTTCAAATGGTGACTCTGATCAGGTATGCAGCAGAAGTTGTTTTATGGATGCTTTTCATTTCAGAATTTAGTATATTTCAAGGAATACTTTTACACTGTTGGTGGGACTATAAATTAGTACCATTACTATGGAAATCAGTTTGGAGGCTCCTCAAAAGACTGCGTGGAACCACCATATGACACAGCTATACCATTTTTTGGGAGTAACCCTGAAGAATGTCTATCAGCAGATGAATAGATAAATAAAATATGGTATATAAACACAATGGAGTTTTATTCAGCTATAAAGAAAAATAAAATTATGGCACCTGCAGGAAAATGGATGGAACTAGAGAGCATAATGTTAAGCAAAACAAGTCAAACTCAAAAGGTGAAATGTCGAATGTTTTCTCTCATATGCCAAACATCCCTAGGATTCTACTATGTTCTAATCTCTGTGCTCAGGAGTTTAAATAATATGCTCCCATGCTCTTGCAGAACTAGGAAAGCAGGGGAGACAAACTGATGCAAAATAGTTATAGGCTGGGCAAGGTAGCAAATGCCTATAATCCCAGTTACTGAAGAGGTCCAGGCAGGAGGATCACAGATTCAAGGCTAGCCTGGGAAACTCAGGGAGACCCTATCTCTATTAAAAGCATCAGTAATGTGGTTCAGGTGTAGGGCACTTTTGAGTTCAATACCCAGTACTGCAAAACAAAATAAACAAAACCCAAAGCGAACAAAAACCCAAAACCCCAAAACTCTATAAAGTACAAAGTGACAAAGTCCACATAAACCAATTATCTGGGAATTCTTTGATAGGATACTGGTGAAGGATTTATGGAGCAGGATTCATCAGAATCAGGCCTGGTATATTTGGTAAGAACAGCAGAGACAGGGAAGAGCTCTTGTGAATATGGGACAGCGTTAAGGGGAAAAAGGGAAAGGATTGTGCACTAACAGGTCTGATGCAGTCACACAGAACATTGCCCTGATGTCTCTAGTAGAACCTCTGAGCATCCCTGTAGTCAGCGTAGAGGTTCCACCTAACCACCTCTCCTGCAAGAGATAAGCTTACAAAAGCATCACATTCATTTGTCAATCACTTGTTTATCAATCTCAGCATGGACATCCTGCAGCCCCAGTAGATGCCCCACAGGCCTCTCACTAAAACCTGGGTTCTGCTCTATCAGAAGAGGCTGCTCCTTCCGATAAAACTCAGCCTGTTTTGCTTCTTTTTATCCATCATGCTGTCAATTTGTGCTATCTGGCTTTCTAGGCTGTGAAGGATGAGAAATAGCAAGTTTGGATTGGATCTGGTCTGTAGAGAAGCAGCATATGAGAAAAAAAAAAGTGTTAGCTATCAGTAGCAGGTAGAACAGAGGATTCTTCCAGAGCATAAAAAAAGAAACAAAACAGCCCCATAGGCTGAAAAGCTCCATAGACCCAGAGAAGTTTTAAAGTCATCTTTGAATTGAGAGTTTGAGTTTGAAATGAGCACTTTGAAAGACAAAAGCAAGTCTTTTACTTAAGCAGACAAAGCATTCTCTGTGATGCAAAACAGCACAAGTAGAAGTAAAAGATAAATGTCAGGTTGGAAGAAAATATTTGTAACACACCCAATGATCAAAAGGCTTCTGGAATGAAACAGGAAGGCAAGAATCAGGAGTAGGAGAATGAGCACTGGCAACAAACAAGCAATTCACAGGAAATACAATGAAAGTGCCCAGGTGGGACACTCAATTTCATCAATAAAGTTAATCTGATTCAATTATGTCATCCTTTCCCCCACTTCCACTCCATCTATCAAACATACAATTTACAAAATGATCTAGAGTTGGTAGGAGGGTGGAAAAAAAGGGACATTCTTGTCCTGCTTTGCAGGGTACTTAAATGGTACCTCCTACAACTTAAATTTATCATCCATATGATCTGGCCTCCTGGCACCAAAGATGTGCAGCCGGCCTATTGGTTCCTGCCAAGCATAGCCTTGACAGTATTTGTACCCCTTTTGAAAAATTTCAATTCTCCCCACTGGTTGGTAATTTCACTACTGTTTAATTTGTTAAAAAGATTCTAGTGACTACTCCCCTAAAAGCATATCTCAGGATCTGTTTTGGTGATCAGTTCATCCAAATAAGATTCTTAACGGTGAAGAGAGGCTACATGACAGGAAGGCAAATATTTTTGCTACAAGAATAAAATGATGCCAGGTGCAGTGATGCACACCTGTAATCCCAGCAGTCTGGGAGGCTGAAGCAGAAGAGAAAGATCGCAAGTTCAAAGTCAGCTTCAGTAACTTAGCAAGGCTCTAAGCAACTTAGTGAGACTTTGTCTCGAAATAAAAAATAAAAAGAGCTGGGGATGTGGCTTAGTGGTTAAGCGCCACTTCCTAACCCCCTATCCTGGTTTAATCCCTGATACCAAAGAAAAAGAAAAAAGATTTTCTGCTACCAGTTGGCTAAGAGTATCGTCCTGTCTTCCCACAACACACTGACCACCCATTAAGGCCATGTGGAAAGTGACCTGTAGTCTAAGCACTTGGACCAAAACAGGTGCCTGTGTCTGTTGGCAAAAATTGCGCAGAGCTCTGTACCACAGCTCTGTGGGTTGCTTCTCCATGTAGGAAAGAATGAATCTTTATGTTAGAAATGATGGTGACAAGATTCTAGGCGTCAGGGACACAGGCTGTCACTACAAAGGACTCATAATGATCACACTGAGTGGCAAAACTGGCTCCAGAAAAGAATCCTTAAAGGGAAAAGGTCACTGTGCCTGGCACGAGGCACTAACTTTCAAAGACACATTTATGGGGACAGTGTAGCTCAAAAGTTATTAAGTGCTCCAACTTGAGGTAACAAGAGTTGTCCTGACTCAGGAGCCCTGAGTTATCAATGGTAAAAGCCTTCAGCCCCTCAAAGTTTCAGGAAATGGTAACAGTTATTATCTGTGAAATGGGTGCTGTGGGCATTCTATGAAGAAACATACAAGAAGCATTCAGCACAGTGCCTGGCCTCCAGAGCTCAATATATTCAGGTCTTATTAGCACATGATGTGATCAGGTTGTCTGTGGCACTGGAGAGGAGTCATGGCCTGGCCGAGCTGTTCTAATGGGGCTTTAGGTTTTCCTAAATGAACATGACTGGAGGGGCTGGCCTGAGATGACACCAAGTATCACCAAGCTTTCTGTGGACACTCTGCTACAGACCAGGGATTAAGCAGTGAATGAGAGCAGCTTTCGACTCCCAAAGAGTTCATCAGCAGGTGGAGAAAATGGAGGCCCAGAGCATTATGATGGCCATGTGATTAGTATTACAACAGAAAAGAATACCACTTCCAGTGGGGGCACACAGCCAAGGCTGGATGCCAGGGTCGAAAGGAACAGTGTTAGGAAGGAGTGCTTCCTGGCAGGAGCTGCAACACTTATCAAAGGGGTTTTTAATATGAACAGGATAATTCCAGCTATCTCAGCAGGTTTTGATGAGTTCCTAATCGGTTGCACAAGTTCATTTTACCCTACATTGAATTATCTTCTTCTTGAAAAGGCTCTTCCCTCCTATCAGGTTGAAATTAATCCTGACTAATATAAACAACAAAAATGAAATGTAACTGGAAACTGCCGTTTGGGATGAAACACAGCCTTGGCCAGAAATGCTTCTTCATTTCTTACCAGGGATTGCATTAACCCTGTGGAAGCATTCGGAAAGTCGGACTGTTCTTCAGTAATGCAGGGTGGAGGCTGTCCTGGGACTTCCACCTTCATGTGTGAATTAAGTCATTTTTGCATTTCACAAAACACAGGGGGAAGAAAACAATCATTTCCTGGCTGCAAACAATTATGGGCACTTGTTCACAATACACTTCCAAGGGATTCCCTGAGGAACATTAGTAAGTTTCAAGAGAGAAAAAAAGTTACTTTGGCAAAACACATTTGGGAAACAGATTAAACAAAGATAAAACGTATCATCACTGTAGGATTCTCAGAGAACTTAACAAGCAATTGTGGAGTACAACTTGCTAGCAGGGGAATACAGAGGGCAAAGTTTCCCAAATGTATAGGCCATGGAATTCTTTTGTCTTGCTGTGTATGGGGACTTTGATCTTGTAAGATATTTTGAAAAATGCTGATCTACAGGTATTTTGCATTTTAGGGATCTTGACTGGTGATCCTACAAAATGGACCTCCCACTTTGCAAAGCAAATCTTTGAAGAACAACTGTTGTTTTGTAACTATGCCTCCCTGCAAATTATGGTGGAAGTTGTAAGAATCTGAAATGGAGAGATGTATGTATCAGCACTGGAAGTCAAGGAAGGCTAGCAATTGTGAGCATTTTGAAATGCTTGGTTTGGGTCAGATGGGATTAAGGAAAGAGCTGACTAAACCTCAATTTCCTGGGTATGAAAGAAAAGGCTACAGGCATTAAGTGGAGGGTCCTCAGTAGGACCAACCTACAAGATTAGAGCTACCCTGGGTTCAGATGAGCCCAGAACATGGACAAGTCACAGGTAAGAACTAACTTCAATCTCTCGCCTCCCAGGAAGTGGCATGTGGCAGAGGTCTGTGCTTCCTGCAGGGCTGCTTTTCACTTTAGCTACCTTCCTACCTCACTCTACCTTCCTGTACAGATAAATGAACCTGTGTTCAGGAGACAGTGAAACTGCACCAAAGCCAAGCACTCATTTTCTTGCCCAACCATTCTCGACTTGGAACAAAGGGCAATCACATAGTGAAGTCTAAGCCACATGGAAAATAGGCAGCATGTGAAAAAGAGGAGACTGAGTTAAGGAATCAGAGCAAATGCTCCACCTAGAAAAGAAAATATTATTCATAAAAAGAGGAGAGGAAGAATCTAAATTCAGCTACTCAGAGTAATTCAAGAGGGCATGGTGTTTAATAAAGGCACCACCTTAATTCAGCAAGGTCTGAGTTCAGATGAAAAGCACAATGGTCACATTCTTAAAACAATTAAATAATAACCATGAATAGAAGACTTGGATGGAGAAATTCTCCCGGATTTTGGAAGAAAGAGAAAAAAAAATTATAAGGAACAAAAATCTAAGTGACAGCAAGAGAAGATCCAGGAAATGGGTTTGGACCTTCCTGGCATGAACAGAATGGCTGAGAAGCAGCAGCACCTCTGAACACTGTAAACATATTTCCCCAGTGAGGCGACACCAGAGTCTGCAAACTGAAGTGGCCCACTGCATTAAAATGAATGGAAATGACCTGCGCAAGACGTCTCTGAGCGAAAAAATCTTGAATTCTAAGGACAACAACAACAACAAAAAAAAGGAAAACAACCTCCAAGTGTTATGGTGGAAAACAGAAAACTAGAGAAGAACAGCAGAAGCCAGTCTTGGATGCTTCTACAATGCTGCTTCTAAAGATGATAGAGCAGTGTCTCCAGAGCACAGAGGGCGAACCCATGACCTGTGAGAGGGCAATGGGAAGACATTCTTGACCTCTAAGGAATCATGCATTTGGCACCTACTCACTGTTCATGAAGGAAAGATTTAAAGAGTCATTTTGCCTCTGAGAAATGGACTAAAACAATGGAGGGCACACGGTACAGACAAAACGAGGGGTGAGCCATGAAGCTGAGTCATGTCTGACTGATCATATATAACACAGTTGTGGAATTTACTGCAGTGGCAAATCTGTCTCTTGAAACACAGAAAGATAGATATCAATAGACAGATGATATAGAATAATAATGAGCAAATATCTAAAATCTAAATTCTAAACCTAAAGCCCCAGATGATTTCACACTAATTTCAAATTAAAAGGGAGGTTATCAAGCATAATGCTCAAGCTCCCTGACCTTGGAGTCAGACTTCCTAGGTCTGATCTCCAGCTTTCCCACCCACCAGCTGTGGTCCTTGTCTTGTGCCACTCCCCAATCTGTGGCCTATTTTATCTCAGTCATCTCACATGCCCCTGCTTGCCCTAGACTCTCTACATCCTCCCCAGCTATATGGCTGCTGTGCAGTCATACAGATCTGATTCAGTCTTATAATACCTCCTAGGCAATGACAGAAACCGTGTCACTGGCCCCTATACCTTCGAGCCTATTTCTGCCCCTTCCCCCACTGCAAAATGATCTTTTAAAAACTTCAGTAACTTTCTGAGACTCGCCATAGAATGTAGGCAAGGGTCCAAATTCTCAGGCTTGATCCCCTACCAGTCATCTCCCTACCATCCACAGGGAATTACAGGTGGTTCCCAGCACAGCATCTCTTCTCACCTGGAGAAAGCAAAGTGTGATAGTAAGGGCGTGAAGAAAGTCCAGTTTTACAATCCAGCCCTATTACTTGTTAGCTGTATGTGCTGGACTACCTGCTTCACTATTGTTCTCTGGGTAAAGGAGATAATAACAGTGATTTCACCTGATCAGGGTTGTTATGAAAATTAAATAACATAATACATGATGAGGAATTTTCACTGAGCCCAGCACATAGTGGGCACTTTCAAATGAAAACTCATATTATGATGTCTCCCTTTCCCTAATCCCTATTATTTCTCATGCCTGCAATGTGTATTCAACTAGCAAATTCCTAACTTCTCCTTTGTGCTTATGTTTCAGCTCAATGTAACTCTGATTCCTCAAGTTGATATTGCCTGCCAGGCTTTCCATAAGGCGTGGCTGCAGTGTGCACTATGGAGAAGCTTGCCTCAACACTCTGCAGCAGACGACCTCCTGCCTCAGTTATGACCCCTGGCCTGTGGCCTTGCACTGACCTGAAGGCCAGCTTGTCCCCTCCATTACACTGTGAGCTCCACAAGGGCAGAAGCTATGTCGGTTTCACCTCAAGATCCCCAGGACCTTGCAAATGCCTTTTCTGTGGCAGGAATTCAAAGAACATTTATGGAAGAAGACAGAAGAGTGACTTTGCCTGTCATAAAATGAGGAAGTCAAGGCTATGCCACCCTCCCTTCCCCATCTCAGGCCAAGGCCATGGCTTTTATGCCTGGTGAGGTCCTGAGTCGGAGACCTGGTGTTTAAACCACAGGGCTCAGGACTGGAGAAAGCAGGGTTCTAGACCTCACTCTGTGACTTTGTGGCCTCAATACAGACAAGTGGCTTTTAGAGATTTTTCAAGTGGTGTAAAAACAACATAGTGTTCAATGAGCAAGCTGCCAGAAGTGTAGGGCTGTTATAGATGAGCTCGTGGCAGGGCTGTTTCTGGGCACAGTGACAGCACTGGCCTGACTGTAGCAGATTCTAGCCAAACACAAATATGACCTCAGGCCTCTGGCACGCTGTGGCCAAGGTTTACTGAAAGTCTAGCAGCAAAGAGAAGAAAAGCAAAGTTTCACCAGTGAGAAAGCACACAAGGGGCCAAAAGCAAGGCCCTTCCAAACCTGGATGGTCCCAGGTAGGTCAGCTCAGACTCAACGCTCAGGCTCTTTCCCCTGGGCGGACCTTGGCTATCTTGTGTAGATACACCGTACAGCTGCTATGTGAAGGACCAAGCAGATACAGGGATGGTGATAGAGAAGGATGTTTATGTTTTAGAGACGACTCCAGCTCAAAGTTGAGTTATGTCTGCTAAACTGCAAGGTCCTGGGTGGTGACAATGGGGTGGAAGACATTCACACCTTCAGAATTTCAGTGTCCTCTGGACTCTGAACATGTCTCCTGAATGTAAACTGCAACCTATTATGGGTGACTTATTTTTTTTAATTGGTGCATTATAATTTCACATAAAAATGGAATTCATTATGCTATGTGTATGGCGATTTCCGACAAACTCCGTAACTGAAGGATTGGATAAGGGAACACACTATCTTTGATACTTTTCTTTAATCATGCCCAAGTATTTAAAATGAAAACTGTATAGTATGATATGAATTTCTGTGAGGCTGAGAGGCTGCTGTGCAGCAGAAAGGGCTCTTGAACATACCAGAATCCTCTGTAGAATCAGCAGGCAAGGAGAAAGAACCATGAACTCAGACCTGTAGCCTGGGTGGCTGGAGAAAGTGGGTCACTGGGAGTGTGCCTTTGGAGTATATATATTTTGTATCTGGATAGTTTCTCTCTCTGCTTCCTGGAGCCATGCTTAGATCCACTTCCCTCTGCCACACTCTTTCACCATGATGTTCAGTCTCACCTTGAGCCTTAAGGAATGGAGCCAGCCTTCTTTGGACAAAGGCCTCTGAAAGTGTGAGCACTCAAAATAAACCTTTCCTCCTAAAATTGTTCTCGTCAGGTCCTTCGGTCACAGCAGTGAAAAAGTTGACTAAAACAGGAAGAATATGTCCTAAAAGTCGCTTGGTGCTTGCAACACAAAATCTACCTCGAACACTTACCTTTATAGATGTTTTCTATGGTCAATTTTAGATATTTATAGCAACTCTGGCTGGCTATCATAAATCTTCCTACTTCCTAACCACGACTCTTGAACTTCCCAACAAAGTCATTGTTTATAATTAAGGAGCCTGAGGTCATGAGCCTTGTAAATTTACAAGCATCACTCAGTCATTAAGTGAGTTGTATGCTGCTCCAATTCCATGACCTTAATGTGGGGTGAGAGTTCTATGACTTCATTTCAACCCCCTCATCTAGGTCAGATGACTGTCTCTACCCATCCATAAGGATTTCTGGGAAAGTGCATTCTCTAAACTTCTCTGGATTCTATAAAACATTTTCTACATTGACTACTTCTTTTGTCAAGGCAAGAGCCCCTCTCTCCCATGATCCCCTTCTTCCTTCTGTCCAACTATTCATCTATCCACTAATTCTTCATGAATATATACTGTGTTAGTTATGATCTATGCACTGGGATGAGAACATGAACATAGCACAGAATGCCCTGGGTCTTGAAGGATTTCAACAATAAGCACAAATTGTGTTATATGTGCTAAGAATGTAGCTCTCAAAAAGAAGTAGAGTATTAATGGCCACAGGAGTATCCTGTAGGCATGTCACAGTCATTGTGCATGGAGATAGCCTTGTTTTCTATATTCACAGAAACCACTTCACAGAAACATGACCAACTAAAGATAAAAACAAAATCAGATAAAAAAATGAAGAAAGGTACAACTTCTAAATTCACTCAATCCAATTGTCTAGAATATCCCTTAGGAAAATTTAGATTGATTTCTGAAAAATATAATTTACCTGATTTTTAAAGATATGTGAAAATTTGGAAAAAGCAGATATGAATGGAAAAGCAAAAAGAAAACAACCTTCAACAATTTACTAGAAATACTAGTGATTCATATACTATGTATTAGTTTTCAATGCATAGATTTATTCACCCATAATCTAAAAATAAAACTGAGATTTTTAAAAATGCCTTTTAATACTTTGCTTTGTTCTTAAACATCCTTTGGTAGCATGCCTGCTAATGGTTGCCCACTATTCTATCGTAAAGATCCATGTCATTTCTAATGAATTCTCCATCTTTGCAATTGAAGATTTTCACAATTATAGACAATACTTAAACACATAACATTATATATATACACACACACATACACACACACACATATATATATATGTATATGAGACTGATTCCTTAGAATAAATTCCTAGAAGTGTAATTTTTGCATTTTAAGGAATTACATAAAATTTGTACTAAATAGTCCCACTGGGAGTATAATAAAGTGTCCATTTTCCTGAATCTTACCAACATTTCATCATTTTTAATTTTTGCCATTTGACAGGAAAGAGGGTGTGGTATCAAATTGTTTTAATTTGTAGTTCTTATTAACAGCAAGAGTTGAATATCTTCCCACATGCTTAGTGTGTCTACATTTATTCATTTTTAACATCCTGTTTGTACCTTTTCCTCATATGTATCTATTGGGTTATAATCTGCCTTCCAATCACTTTCCCCTTTTAGTCCAAATTGTGCCTTCTGGAACTATTCTAAGTGAGATCAATTCTTCCTTCATATGACACCCCCTCAAATACTTGAAGACAGAAATCACGTCTCACTTTCTCCAAGCTAAATACCCACCCCCAGTTGGCTCCTTCGAATATTTTTCATGTGGCAGGGTTTCAAGGGCCATTGTGGAAAGGCACAGTAAGCCCTACTGCCCTGTGCCCACCATCATTAGCAGCCACAGCCATGTGCAACTCCAGGGGAGCTTTCCTGAACCAGTTTTGCAATCTCTGGATGTAGCCATCTTCCTGTGCTCATGGCCTCAGCCTCTTTTCTCTCCTATCCTTGTGGACACTGAGAGTGAATTTACCACGAACAGGACATTTCTCATGTGAAGTCACAAGCTGGAGCTCAAATAAAGTAGTAAGAAAGAGAGCACTTGGAGGCCAGAAATAGAGGAATGTGCGTGTCATAATGAGAATAATGAACTAATTCAAATAAAGAAGCCTTCAATAAGAATAAGATGGTCACCTTGGTATGGATCCCAAGAGGCAGAATTTGGCAAAACTGACGAGTATTATTATGAGCTTCCTCCAGGAAGCCTCTTCTGACCACAGATCTTGGCCATACTCTCCTGGAGTCTCCCATAGTCACATGTGGGCTTCTACACCCATCTTGAGTGCTCCCTGGAGAATAGGTCTGTGTCCTGTAGCCCTGAGAGTCTTATTCAACAACTGCCATACATGGATCCATCTTGTATGCTTGGAGAACTGAGCTGCTGCTGGGAATTCCCTCCACGTGCCCACATCTATTTGTTCTTATTTTTCCCTCATCAAACAACCTCCTAATACAAATCTATTGTCTCAAGTACTTCAAAATCTGACAGGTGTCCTGGACATCAGGCAGCAGCATCCATGTACTTACACAGAGACCCTTGAACCATTCTAGATTGCAGCTGGCTAATGTCTCAGCTTCAGAGAATTCTTCCATATTCCCTGGTTCTGAGCAATTCTACAGCAGTGTCCAAACTATCTGGATCTACAAAGCTGAGGTGCAGGCCCTTATAAGCTACCCATTCTTGAATCCAGCTGAGAACCTGGCAAACAACAGCCTGATAATTGTGTGCATTATAATTTCTATGGTCTAAATACATTTCCCCAAAATTCATGTGTTAGAAACATAATACCCAGATTCCTATATTGATGGTATTTAGAGATGGGGCCTTTGGAACATAATTAGGAATTAGGATTAGAAGAGGTCATAAGGGTGGGTCCCCATGATGGGAGCAGTGGTTTCCTAAGAAGAGAGACTCAAGCACACATGCTTTCACCATGTGATGCCATCTGCCAAGTTAGATACAGCAAGAAGGCCCTCACCAAATGTGGCCACTTGAACTCTGACTTTTCAGTCTCCAGAACTGTGAGGTTTCATTTCTTTATAAATTATCCAGTATAGTATTAAGTAGACTCTTCTAAAGAAGGGGCCCTTTAGGAAACCCAAAGGGAATAGGGGAGAAAAACAAGGATATGATAGGAATTTATAGCTTCTGGAATTTACAGCTACAACAAGTATTAAAAATAGCCCAAATGTTAGCAAAATTGACACAAAATATTACATGAAAGGTCCATTTACCTTTCATGTGAAAAAGGCAAGGAACAACAATCTAAAGCACAGAACCATACTCAGCTGTGGCACAGATTTTGAAATTACCAGATGGGAAATTTAAAATAACCATGATTAGTAAATCATGGGAAAAACAGAAATGAGAAAAGCAGAAATATGCAAGAACAAATGGATAATGTAAGCAAAAAGATGGAGATTCTAAGAAAGAATGAAGAGGAAATATTAGAAATTAAAAACACTACAGCAGGAATGAAGGATGCCTTTGACACACTTACCAGGAGCCCAAACATGGCCAAGGGGGGAAAATCAGTGAACTTGAAAATATATCATTTTTAGATTCTCCAAAGTAAAATGCAAATAGGAAAAAGACAGACAGATAGACAGACAGAAAGAAATTTCCAAAACTGGTGGGACAATTTCAAAAGGTACAAAATATATTCAGTTGGAATACTCAGAAGAGAGAATAAAGCAGAAGAAATATTTTGGAGAAATAATGCCCAAGAATTTCCCAAAATTAATGACAGACACCAAAGCACAGATCCCGGAAGCTCAGAGAACACTAAGCAGCATACAAAAAATTCTATACTCAGGTATATCATAGTCAAGCTGCAGAAAATCAAGCATAAGGAGAAAATCTTGAAAGTGTTAAAAAAAAAAAAAGCCAAAACCAAACCTAACACTACTCATAAGAGAGCAACAAAATAATTATGCTGACTTCTCATAAGGAACCA
>PVKS010005747.1:0-82943 GCA_004027875.1 Aplodontia rufa
TCACTTCATAGGTTGGTGTTAGCCCAAGCAGATTTTACAGTGGCATACATTGCTGTATGTGTCTCCCTGCCATTCTGAGAGCTGGCCTTTTGATTTTTCCTTATATTACTTATTTAATTCTTTATGTTTCGTTCAATACTTAATCAGATTCCTAGTTTGCCTTTTGGTCAGCTTGTCTCACTTTCAGGCATATCGTCTTGGTGTGTAATTACTGAACTTTGCCCTAGTATTGAGGACTTAGATCCAAATAATACTTCACTAAATAGTTATGTTTAAATATACTACATTTCTACTAATTCTTAAGACTAAATTTCTCAGATTTGTGTTGGCTCATGATAAAAACACTAATAGCCCATCAGTGTTTTATTCTCAAAACACCATCTCAGAAATTAGGGAGAGAGCAATCGTGAAAATCATGAGTCCCTTTGAAGTGATGGGGTCAGAATACAGGGAGATAGTGGAGTTTGTTTTAATGCCCATAAAAACAAATAAACAAAAAAACCTTGCAGTAAATAAAAGGAAAGATTTTGGAACTAGTTGGCATATCAGGAAACATTTTGTATGGGTAGGTATGAGGCTGTATTGAATAAGAAGTAATCTTTTGAATATTAGATTTGGTTGACTTAATTTTTTGTTGCAGACCCTTTTCTTCATTAAGGTCACTTCTCTTAATTTGGTGTTTTTTTGTCAAAATTCTCTATTGCAATGCTGCTTTGACTACTAGAAGAGAATGTCTAAGCTTCAAAGTAATTAATAGGGTTTGTCAGAACTGAGTTCCACACCATTATTCACTTATGTATAAATGTGTTTTAAACTTTTGTCTTTAGTGCTGGGAATAATATTTTAAACTACTGATTCACCTTTAAAGAATGTGAAATTGATGTAGTTTGTGTTTCTTTCTCAACTCCATTATAAAAGGTGGAATTTGGTTGGTTTTTTTGGGGTAGGCACTTACCTCATTTATCTGGTAACCAACAACCATAACTATTGACATAGTCTTTTACTTAAAAATGAACAGAAAAGATTTGGTGAATTTGTACCATTACTAATCTCATGTGCTTTACTCTTTAGGGGAGTTTCACACATGATTTGTAGCTATTGATTTAAACTAGTAACCTTAATTAAAGAAAGGCATGCTGGAATAAAGTGAACATCTTGAAGAACAAATCAGGACAACACACAGGTGGTCCTAGATTCCTTTTAGTTACGAAAGTGGTTTTGCTGTCCTCAGAAAGGGAGAACACTACGCCATAACTATAGCCGTGGTAATGAAGCCCTCCCAAGCACCTCAAGACCGTGCACATTCAGTGAACTCTTCCAGCAAGGGAAGTCAGATTATGCAGTGATTTCGACAACAGCACAAGTTGATAGTAGATATCCACAACCGAATTATGTTTTGGTCAATTCACTCTCTTCCCTAGTGTTTCTGGATAAAGAAGCATTTAGTTTTTAGCAGTAAGGGGAATGTTTGTTAGTTGCTCACTTTTTTTGGTGTGATAATTGGAAATTGAAGTTAGGCTTATTGCTGTTTTTAAAAATCCCAATTTGTCAAAGGCCAGTTCACATGTTATTTCATAGTATAACCAACTGTTGAAATTTATGCGTTTGGGTTGGTGCCTTCTGTTGCCAGTATTGACTTAGTTTGTACCTTTCCTTTTCTTATAGGAAATTCTTGTTTGTTACTCTTCTTCAATTTTAGTATAACTAGTGAAACACAATTTAGAAACCCCTCATGTTTATGTACTTTATATGCAAACTTTAGGTTAAAGAAAACAAATTAGCTTGATATTTATGTTGTAGCTTAATGTTTTTGTCTTTATTTGCTTTTATATCTGTAATTAAAAACTTAGTTATGTAAATCTTATATTTTAGTTTTATCATATATCCATTGTAGCTTTGATAGGTAAATCTGAGAACACATGTGACAACAGTTCATATGCTATGATAAAGTAAAAACTAAAGGTCCATAGAAAGCACAAAATCATGTTCACACTTAATGACTGTCTCCATACATAGAAAGCACAAGACCGATAGTGTTCTCTGTAATCCACAAGTGCCAGTGGTGGACCCACCAAGTATTTGCTTCAGTTGTGATGAGGACCATAGAATTGTGAGCCCTGGACAGTGAGGCATTTCAGTTATAGGTGGGTCCTCAGAGGTAAGAAATTCAGAGTAATACTCTTGAGTGAGTTTGCACTGCTTTGGAGGAGGCAGAGAATACACGTCAGGAGTACTGTGACTATATTTGGTGTTATTTGCAAAATTGGGGTCTCAAAATCTAAAACTAAAGAAATAGGGACAGATATATAGGGTTTGGTGTGTACAACAGTAAACAGCCTTCTGGTTTAAGCTATAGAGCCACCGGAATTTTAAAAATCTTATGAGGAGAAACCGCTCATGAACAATGCTCTAAAAAAAAAACAAAAAACAAAAAAAAAAACTTGGAGAGATCAACATTTTAAAAGGGCAAATAGTACTTTAGTTTTTACGTAGGTTTGTGAGAGATGAAGTGATCTTCATTTCATTTTTTTCACAGGCTTGGCCATACTCCATGTTAGTGGAGAATTTGATCCAAGTGTTCTGAGCCTCTTGCTGTCTGAGACAGTTTGCTTTCCACAATGGTACCCATAGTCTGTAGGGTTCTTTTACCTGTCCCATCCTCCTCCTCAAAGCCAGATTAGAGGAAATGTGTGAATGTGCATGCAAAAGATAAAGTATGTTCCACTTGGCAATTGCCCTTACCTTGCCCCTGCTTTTCTGCATCTCCCAGTAGTCACTGTTTACAAGAATGAAAAAGTAGCTCTATCTTGAATTTTGCCCATGTCAAGACCAACCCTCAGAATAGAAATGACTACTTTGTTTCTTCTCTCCTGTTTTGTGTATTTATCTTCTTAGGAAAAGACTTGGTCACCTCTAATGTTTAGAATATAGCTGATTTAGACCAAGGTGACATGTTTTGGAAGAGTTAACCAGAACACTTGGAGGGAGAGATTCTTTCCTCCAGATAAAAGCTACATAGGTGTGTACCTACATTTCTTTAGAATGTAAAACCTTAGACCAGGGGGTTCCGAGGGGAGATGAGTGCCAGAAATGCAGGAAACTGGAAAAGTTCAAGGATCATCCTTGGCTTAGCAGTATGTGATAATGCACGGCAGTTATAATCTGTTAGTCCTATAGATTATGTGTCCTGTACCTTCAGATTTAAAATAGTTTATAAAAACTTTAGGAAAGAATGCTTTTGAAAATTCCTTTGGCAGAAATATCTTTCATTTATGATTCCATGGAAGACTGCTTTAATTAACCTAGGTGAAAAGTCGTCCTAGTGGTGTAAATATGTATAATTAGAATTTCCTAATTTCACTGTGAGATCTCAGACTTTTAAGTGGCAAACAGGTAAACAAATCTTTTGCTCATGGACTTTTCTGTGGGATTGTTAAAATACAGAAGCTTTATTTTTTTTAATAATGACATATTACATTAGTGTCAGATAATGGTATGAAATCTGTTCCCCTGCTTTCCTCTGCCATTATTGCTTCAGTTTATAGATTGCCAGCAGAGTTCAGAAATAGATCAGGATTTTGCCCATTCTCAGATTGGACATCCCATGTTCCGTGCCCAGACCTGTGTTGGCAATCACAATATGAACTGTGTTAAGCTTCTCAGTGCTTTTTTTTTCTTTTTGATAAGATGGATATCAAAAATAGTTGCTGTGCAAAAGTTAGTAGTCTTCTTCAAGAAGAAAACCAATTCCTTTTCTAATAATATCCTGTGAAATTGCTTCATTCATTCCTTTGTTTTTAAGCCAAATGTCAGCAGAGTACTGCTGCTTTTATCTAGTAATTTTGATATGTAAGTATTAATGCATTTTTAAAAGATGTCTGCATTGAAAAATGTTTCTACCAGTGTCCTGCCTATTCTTTGTTCACATTTTCTTAAGAGACCTGGGGAATGTGTGTTGTGTATGTGTATCATTTTAGTCAGGTATTGTAGATAAATGTGATTATAAATGAAGTTGAACATTAATTTTGAGTGAGTCTTTCGATTGTAAACTTAAATTTCCAATTAGCCTTTCATTGCCCACAGCTTTTTTGTTTTGTTTTTTTTTTTTTTTTTGTTTTAGAGTTTGACTAATTGGGTCTATTCTATTGTGCAATGTTTTAGTTGCAAGCAGAAAATAGAATTTGATATAAATCAGGTTATTTCCATATTGAAAGGAAAACAATTGAAACTGTAGATTTAAAATTGTCAACCATTCATGATGTTTCTAACCTGACCATTCCTCTGTATACAATCTAATTTTTAAAATTGTAGACGTGTATGATCTCGGTTTAATGTGTTTTAAAAAGTGTTACTATTTTAAAAAATGAAAAAAAAATTGAAGCAAATCTGCTAGAAGAGCTGTCAGTTTACTGACTCTGTAAAATCCACTGTTCTTTGTGTACTGTGTGTTATTTTGCCAGCTGCTGCATTAGCCTTCAGAAGTATTTGGAAACTTAAGATGAACTACATTTCTTGCAAAGTACATTCCTTTCTGTGGTATTTTGTCCTGTAACTGAAGTATAGTAATTATTTTATGGAAATGTTATTATTAGCACTTCTGTACCAACTTTGAATAAAATGAAAAATTTACATTTTTTGACTGAGTATTTTCAGTGTGAACACTTCAACCCCTTACTCCCCCCCCCCGCCCCTCTCCATTACAGTGCTGCCTTAAGAGTTGAAGAGTTTGTGGCTTCTGAGTGGTTTCCAGTGAGTTTACCTCTACAGGTTATTGTCACTTTTAACCTTTGTGAACACTCACAGATATTGACAGAATAGAATTACATGTAAAACATGGAATAAGTAAAATTATTCTGAATGCTTTCACTTCTAGATTTGAAACAATTTTGAGTTGTAGAAAAGTTGTAACAATGAAGGAATAATTTAGGAATCATCTTCATCTAAAGTAATCAGTATTTATTGCCACATTTGCTTTGCCATTCCTCAAATTGTATACATTTTCCAGAACCTTCTGAGAGAACCATTTGCCAGACGTAATTCTCTTACCCCATACCTGCTGAGTTCTCTGGGGTATATTTTTTGAGACAAGGATAGTTAATTATTATTAACATCTGGAAAGTAATGATGATTTTTAATTCAGAGTTTATTCAAATATTTCTAATGCCAGTACTGTTATTTTATTTTATTATTTATTATTTTTTTATTTTTATTTTTTAAGAGAGAAGAACAGTGAGAGAGACAGAGGAAGAGAGAAACAACTTTAGTTTTTCACATGGCTTTAGTTGCTCCAACACTTAGTTGTGTACGTGGTGCTGGGGTTTGAACCCGGGTCCTCGTGCTTGTCAGGCAAGCGCTGGTGCTCCAGCCCCAGTACTGTTATTTTAAAAACTTGTTTTTCCCTACTGTGGTGTTGGGGATCCAACTGAGGTCCTTGCACACATGCTGGTTAATCACTGAGCTACATCCCCAGCCCAGGAACTTGGGGGAGGGAACCCCAAAACTTTAAGAAACCAGTTCCTTGCAGTTAGCTTTATATCTCTCTTTTCCTTTAATCTAGAGTAGTTCCTTGGCCTTTGTCTTTCATGGTATTGATGTTTTTAGAGTGTATAGTCCAGTCATTTTGTGAATGTCCCTCTGTGATTTAGATTTATCTGTTTCCTGGATGGTGACTATGCATTTGTGGCAGGAATATAGCGTTAAGTGATGTATCCCCAAAACTTAACTTTGGGTCCTGTCGTGTTGGTCCCATTATTGTTCACATTAACTTTATCACTTGAATAAGGGAGCATGTCTATCAGGTTTCTCTACTGTGAAGTCACTATTTTTCCCCTTTTGGTAATAAGTAATTTGTGGGGAGATGATAAGGGACTCTGTAAGCAATCTATTCTTCATCAAAACTTTAACCCCCTAGTTATGGTATCATTGTAAAAGTTATTAGAGTGATAGTACAAAACTGGCTATTTTTCTAACTCTTTTTCTTTGGTCATTCTGAACTCGAGCTGTTTTCCCTATGTACTTGTCAGTGTGAGTTGTGGGTTATTTTATTCAGTGGGTTATAATTTATTACTGTCATTTTACTCAAATGTTTCCACCTTCAGCAAATGGGACCTCTTTCAGGTAAATTTTTGTGTCGTTTGTGACATTTTTCAGTCAGTGTTTTGAATACTTCTTATTTTCCATACAGCAAAGTGTTGAAGGCTCATCTTGTCCTTTCCTGCTGCAGTCGGCTAGGCTTTTCATAGGGAATGTTCTGGGTATGCCCACTGCCTTAGGGCCTTCATAGCTGCTCTTGCCATGTACGGAGCCAGGCAGTTCACGTGTGTGTCTACTCCTGACTGCAGCCCTGAGCCAGCACCAGAGGTTTCTTTTAACTTTTCCTCATTCCGCGTTCATACTTCTCTTTTCCAGCCTTGAGAAAGCTGATCATATTAACACACACTCCCACCCCAGTTCTGTAACTTTTTACGGTTAATTTTTTTGTGTCTAAAAACTGTTTGGCTGAATATAGAATTCTAGGCTGGAAAGCATTTCCAGAACACAAGGACTAAAAGCTAGGAAAATATTGGAAATTTGGAAACATAAGACTGTATTTTTTTATCTTCTAGTTCTCATGTTTCAAATTTTATAATTACATGCCTTAATAAAAAATATTTTAAAAATCTTTTGTGGGGGGGTCATAATAGTGAAAGTTTCTCTTTTGTCGTGTCATTGGGTTCTTCCAATTTAGCAGTTCAGTTTTGGGAAAATGGTTCTGTTTTCTCCTTTTGGAACCACTTTTGTTTGGTTCTTGGACCTGCTTAGACTGATACTTAGTTTTGTTAGATCTTTTCTCTTAAAGTCATCTCTTTTTGCTCTTTCTAGGGGAGTTTCTAAAGTTTTATCTTTTAAAACAATTTCTATCAGGTTTTTAATTTTAAGAGCAATTTTTCCCTGAATCTTTTTTTATTGCCTCTTGTTCTTGTTTCATAGATGCTATATCTTATCATCTCTGAAGACAGTGGAGTTTTTTGCTCCTGCGTTATTTACTCCTAAGGTAGTTTTTTTGTTTGTTTCATACAAAGGGCCTTTCTCAAATGTGCGGTGATCTTGGTTGTAGCTTATATTTAATAAGGTGAATTAAAAATACTCTTGAGTGTCTGGGTGGATCTTGTCAACTTCAGTATTTGGCTTTCATGGCCTGGTGGTTGTAGGGTCTTTCACTAACTTTAGAATGGGTCAGATTCTCCAAAGATAGTTGTTAATGAGTTTTAAAATGAAGAGTAAAAAGCCATTTTTTTCTGAGTCAAGTGGGGAAAGACAGAGGGGTCTTGGCAATCACCATGTTGTGTTTTCCTTAATTCCTTTTTGTTATGGTCCTTCTACTTCACGGCTGTGCCAGTGGCCTCCAGTCCAGAGGATAAAACTCCAAAAATATATCTAGAGATCCAGCTGCCCCCTCAACTTTTGACCAACTCTGTGTACTTCATCTACTTTCAGAGGTGCTCAGATCAAGTCCCACATATTTGAGGGATTCTGTGGTGGAGATATGGTTGATTCCTGGTTTTCCCCACTATTGCTTTTCCCCCCGCCTACTTCCTTTCTTAATGTATTGCTTTTGTCCCCTTTTTCTCTCTCCCATATTCTTAAAAAAAGAAAAATCCTGCACAACGTATCTGTATATCAGGATATCACATTGTGTACCTGGAATATATATACCTTTTTGTCACGTATCTCAGCAGTAGTCATTCTACAGGGAATGTAATTAGATGCTTGAATCCAATACTCCAGCTTTCCTGGAAGTCCTGCCTTTGAAAGTTAAAATTTCAGAACCTATTCCCTATTTCTGCCCTTCCCTGAAACGTTGACTACCAGAAATAAGGTTGAAGTTTACAAGTACTTGTTCATCTTTTTAAGCGCAAAACTGTGAAGACATATCAAAGAGGCCTTAGAAGTTGTACAATTGATTTCATTTGTACAGTTTATAAATTTCTCCCCTCAATGCTCAATCCATAAACGGACATAGGCGTAGCAAAGTGATTATTATTTGTAGTGATTAGGTTCTCTAAATTTACTGTGAACAATGATCCTTGCCCCTGGGGCAGATACAGTTTCCAGTTCCCGTGTTTGTTTTTGTCACCGGAACCATCCTTAACCTTGTTTTATGTGTGTTTGTGTTTAAAGGCATCATATGTGAAACATATTGTTCATTAGAACTGAGCTCAGGCCAACAGCCCTGCAGCTTATGCCTGGATAAAGCTTACGTAACGTGCTTTCTTCTGAAACCACGTCACAGCCTGTGCTCAGGAGTTAGCACTTCAGCACCACAATTTGGGGTGCTGTAAACAGTGTAATCACCAACAAAGAGCGCACAAATGCGAAAGCATGGCACTGCAAAAAGGGTGTTCCCTCTGGCCTGAGAGCGGAACAAGGCGGGATGGTGCTTTGCCGTCAGCTGGGGATGTGTGCAACAGGTCACGCGGTTTCCTCCACTTTGCACGTGTGTGTGTTTACAGTTGGCTGCCAAAGTGCTGGGAATATAGATTTTGGGGTTACTAATAAGTTCTAGTAGGCAAATTGGTAAATATGGATTCCATGATAATAAGGGTGAACTGTAATTATGAAGCAAGCACAAGTAATCAAAATCCACAAGAATAGAACAAGTTATTAGCACTCCTGCCCAAGAATGCTCATTTCACTCCCAGAAAGGTCTGATTTTAAGGGGTTTTCTTATTGACACCGTGTCTCTGGCTTTCATTCCCAAATTCTGCCTTTGAAGTGTTATCTTTTCCTGTTTAAATAAATGTGTGAAGTTTTCAAAATCACAGGCACTGTTCTCCATTCTCTGGAATGTTGTCATGTTCATTTCCTGGTGCTATAATAAAATAATCTGAGACAGTAGTTCATACAAAGTAGGGGTTTATTTAACTCATGATTCTGGAGGCTGGGAAGTCCAAGTACATGGTGCCAGCTACCTGTCCCCCCACCCAGCAGTCAGGTGAGGGCCTTCTTGCTGCATCAGGACATGGTGGAGGGTGTCACATGGCAAGATGGAGCAAAGTAGCCAGAGAGAGCTCGCTTTCGAACCAAAGCGACTCGTGTGGTAGGTAATCCATTCACTTCCCACCCTTCCCAAAGGCTCTACCTTCAAATACCATTAGCATGAATTTGGGGATCAAGTTTCTAACACATGGAATTTGGGGGACACTTTCAAACAATAGTTTGTGTGGCACAGGATATGGCTTTCAGATCCTTTACCATCTTGGTCTTTTGGTTTCTTTTTTCTAGACAACTGTGAGGCAGCTTGTCCTTTTTCACATGCGTTCTCCAGGTTGAATTCAGTACTCCAGACAGCCCCTGCTTACGTTAGGCTGTGGTGAGGAGAAGTCAGCGCAATGAAACAAGGACTGCCATTCCCCTGTGCTTGCTCCCCTTCCAGTTCTGACTTGAAGTCTCACGCCTGTGCCAGATCCTCTGTAGTGGCCTCTTAGATTTGCTGCCTCCATTTCCAGAATTTTCATAGCTTTTCAGAATCTGGGTTTGTTCCCTATACACTCTAGGATTTGAGCATTCATTGAGTTTTTAATTTGGTCCCAAGAATTTTAGAAGTTTGGAAGCATAGGTGTGTCTGACTGTACCTTTATTTTTATTTTTCACTTGGTTCATTCCTACTTCTGTTACTCTGCATCCGTTTTTGACTAATAGGATGTGCATTAGCTTTGTTATACATATGTCTTTCAAAAGAAAATTTTCCTCTTTGCAGTACAGAGATCTGATTTTGTGACTTTTTAAAAAATCTTTGTATTGGATTGCAATACAGCTGTCAACTTTGATTTCTCAACTTTTTTGGGGGGTACTGGAGGTTGAACTTGGTCTTTGTCTGGTTTCTTGTTTCTAGACAGTGTCAAGTTACTGAAGCAAATCTTGAATTTATGATCCTCCCGCCTCAGCCTCTCGAGTCTGTGGGATTTGCCCCCAGGTCTATCTCATTTCTCTTTTGCTTAACATTTTCATCAAACATTTATTGAACGTATACTGAGTGTCAGTATCTTTGCATTTTCCATCATCTTATAAAGATGAGGAAGACACAACCTTGAAGAGTTTTGCTTGTGGAAAAGGATGGACTCCCTGATTATGCTTGCAAGATGTATATAAACCGAGAGAGATGGCCTGGGGATTGTATCTACTTCTAGGAATGCATGTTTTTGTTCCTGTAATTCTTTTGTGCTTTTACACCCTTCTCTTCCCCACTCTTCAGAAGGGCCGTCGTCCTGCCACTTGAATTTAAACACTGCTGTTGGCTTAGTGGATGGATCCACTTTAGGGCTCTGTTGTTCAGCACGGCTTGCCAGTCTGACCCTTGCCAAGACCTGAACTTTTTATTCTAATAGTGCACATTTTAAAGTTTCTTTAGCCCCATCACCTACCTGATGTTTTGTTAAGCCTTGCACTGGCATTTAGAAAGTTCACAGGACCTCCATAGAATTTCCTCATGAACCTTTTGTTTCTACTATCCAAATCCCTGGTTGATTCTTAACCTTCCCGGGTATTCTTTTTGAATGAAAGGAATAGTGCTGTCCCCTACCTCACCTCTTACGAGGTTGGAAGACCAGGTGAAGGAGGGAGACTGAATTGTGCATGAAGGAGAGTAATCAGTCAATAAGAAAGGTAGCTCAGCAGTGTCTGCCTGACTCCTGCTCTGCTGTCCAGCTCATAGGCTTTGGCATTTCATTCACTCGCTGTCATAGTAACCAGGCCTCCTGCCAATCTTCCTTTTTCTCATCTTTTTTTTTTTTTATCTGTAAGTGCTTCTGGAAGGGGGATGGGAGGATAGAAATGTACCCAGTAAGAAGGTTGTGGATGTTGGAATGTCCTCAGAATAGCAGGCATGAGTACCTTAATTTTGGCAAAGTTTTCAGCCAATGAAGTGGTGCTTACCACCAGTAACCACCCATTGAGTTTGCTGTTTATCCACTCCGCTTTCAGGGAGAACTCCAGTATTACTATGAGAAAAAAATGTAAAATTCCTTATGTTAGAGTTTGAGAAGATGATTCCATAAAATCCTTCCCAAATTGTAGTTCAGCTAGAGTCATTTATTTTTGGAATGATAAGAAGTCATCCAGCTTTCTATTAGAGTGTAGTAACTCATGTTCATTTACACCTGGGAAGCTTTAACAAATCTTAATGCTTGGGATTTTTGAATCCTCAGAACAACTGAATTGAAATCTCGGAGGGTAAGATGCACCATCAGATGGTGCAAGACTTAAAAGCATCCTTGATTATAATGCTCCCAGCTGATTGCAGTGTGTGGTGAGGAATTCCATTGTGACTTTGCCTTTTGCCTTTCATTCATTTGTGAAAGAAAGGATTAGTGCTGTGCAAGTGAGCCCCAAACTTGTCCTTAAATGATATTCAAATGATTTCTCTGACTCGAGACTCCAGAAACTGCATTGTGGTTGAACTACACAGATTTAATGTTAATTCTAGGCATATAAGTAACTGGCAACTAGTAAATTCATACAAGGTTTGATCTGGCGTAATCATGACTTTCTTGCTCTTTGCAGAGGTTCTTTAAATTATTCATTTGCAATATTTTAATGCCAGTGCTGGTATGATGGCTCAGCATGGGCTAGCTGCAGGGCTCCCTTGGGTGGTAAGTATGGTTTATGACATAAAGGCATTCTGCTGGCCTTTATGTCAATGAATTCTAAGTGTTCAGGTGTAGATCTAGGACTTCACAGAATTCACAAATTATGGCACTTATTTTTAAAAAGTAAAATGAAATTAAATTTACCCCCAAAGGAGTTTAGTTTTAGTGTAGCCATATGGAAGATGGTATGGAGTTTTCTCAACATATGACAGCTAACTACCATATGATCCCAAAATATACCTCACTAAGGAAAACGGAGTTTTTATGGATATATATAGAAAAGCAGCATGTCAAAGAGACACCTGCACACCCGTGCTTGTGGCAGCAGAGGTGGAGAGTAGAGGCTGGGAATGGTAGGGGGGTTGGTGGGGAGATGATAAAAGAGCAGCTTATCATAGGGTACAAAAATAGAATTAGGTATAGGAGAATTAAGTTCTAGCGTTGTCCTGCGCAGCATGACTTGAGTTGGCGGTAATTTATTGTATATTTCAAAAGAACTAGAGGAATGAATTTTGAATGTTCCAAACACAAAGAAATGATAAATCTTGAGATGATGGCTATGCTATGATCTGATCATTACATAGTATATGTATGTATTGAAATACAATATATTAAAAACAGACACAATAATTGTACTTATGGAATCCCACAAGTATCTACAATCCGTAAGTATATACAATTATATGTGTCAAAGGTTTTTGAAGAACCTTGTTTCTAAAACACTTTTTCATTGCCCATTTTAATCAAGTAATAGCACAAGGTGTTATAAAAGGAAAGATAAGACTTCCTGTTTACTACCCAGGGAAGACTAATGACACTGAGTGAACATGGACCTTTGTTTTGACAGAAAAACGTGGATATATGCTCTCCGTGTTGATTTTTCTCTTATTAAAATTTTTATGTAGTATATCAGGTTCATTGTCCTGGTCTTTAATGGCTACATGAAAACATTTTACTTGTTCAATCAGTAAAAATAATTCATTAAACCCTTCTTATTAATGGATAACTAGATTTCCATATAGTCACACTCTTCATAACCCCTGTACATGGATATAATAGTTTGCTTAAATTCTTAGATGTGGTGGAATCAAAACTAATATATATATATGTGTGTGTATGTATATTTTTTTTAGTATATATGTGTATATATATATTAAATTGCCCTCTAGAAAGTGCATTTTTACCAACATGGTAGGTAAGTGAGTGAAAAACCTAAAGGCTTCCACATACACCAGATATGGTGCACACATTGATTCTGCCCCCAAATATAAATTGTGTCAGTCTTCTGTCCTCCTGTCCACTGCTACGCACACCTGCTTGGGAGAGTCCCCTCAAAAGGTGTTCATTTTTCAGGGCCCGGCTGGATGCAGCCTTCTCTAATCCACACTCAGAAGTAATCCTTCATGGGAGTTCTTGTAGCACGGTTCCGTTGCTGCTCACTTCAGTCTTGCCTGTGCTTCCATCTGCTTTTTTTGTTTTTTTAAAGAGAGAGGTACTGTGAGAGAGAGAGAGAGAATCAATTTTTATTGAGTTTTCCATGTGGCTTTCATTGCTCTGACACTTAGTTGTGTACGTGGTTCTGGGGTTTGAACTCGTGTACTCGTGCATGCTGGGCAAGCGCCATAACCACTGAGCCACCGCTCCATCCCCTCCATCTGCCTTTTGTTAATACTTCAGTGACTGTCTTTGTGTCTACATCATACTCTTTCTAAGGGTAGTGTTTTTCTGTTTCACATATCTTGGAGAAGAATTTCACAGTAAGCAACTTGGACTACTTGTCTGGGGAAATACACTTTGAAAAGAATGTTTCCTGATAAATAGTAAGTTCATCTGTAAGACTTGTTCAGTATTTGAGCGTTCCTGATTGGCACAGAATGGCATTTTTATAAGGCCTGATTTAAATTTCTGATACCCACAAGATTTGGTATGCCAGTGAAAGATGATTCAGTTTTCTCCTGTGCTGGAGGAGAGGAAATGTGTCTCCTGCACAACTCACTTGTGCCATACGGGCTTACTTAAAGTGGCTCCCCAATAAAATCTCTGTTTTTCTTCCATATTGATTACTGAAGATATAATATATAATTTTATGTACTTAGCAATTTCTACAATTTAGTAGCCTTAACAATTAAGTGACTCTTGTTAAGTCTGAACCATGAAGCTATAGATAGAATTCAGTCCAACTTATTTTTTAAATTAGGTATATTTTTGTTTTTATAGAGTGTGTAACAGTGGCTGATAAAATGACAAATTTTCACTACATTGCAATATTTATCTTCCTAGTACACTTTGTGTATATTGATTCTTGTATCTTTTTGCTCCTATTCCCCTACTTTTTAAAGCCTTGTAAGTCTTCAGTAGTTACTTTGTGTTTACTATACATGACCTATTAACCGAGATTCACGGAAAAGTGGTAGAGCAATTAAGTTTTTAAAAGTGATTTCTATCTTTGACCTTTAAAAGGCCAATAAAAGTTCCTTTTCGTGTCCTTCCAGTTATTTTATGCATAGTAACCCACTTAGGTAACTGGCCATGTTAAAGCATGTATTTATGTGTCTTTATGTTTCATAGTATTTCAGACTTGTCTTTACTGAATGACATTCTAACTTTTCTAAGTAGCTTCTGCATTTGATAATTTTTTAATCCTTAATTACCAAGAACATTGCAACTCTTTATTCAACATATTGGGCAAAAGGGGTTCTAGAGTCAGAATGTGTGATCAAACAGTTCCCATGGAAGCTGTCATAGTGGGGCTTGGCGTGCTGCCTAGGTAGATGGTGGTCCATTGTTCTTTCAAGGTCTGCTAGCTGCAGTACTTATGCCATTCCCTGGAGACTTGTACTGTTGAAAAGGTTGGTGCTATGGTTTTTCTTTTTCAAATTGCTACGAGAATTCTCAGAGCAGAATTTCCAGGGACATTTTCTCTATTGAAAAAATTTTTAAACTTCAAGGAAATATTTTAAAGGAGATAAGCCTTTGCTTTAGGGAGATAAACCTTTGAATTAAGATTGAACAAAGAATGGAAAAGCTCTTGCATTTACATTTTCAGAGGTTTCCATATTTTCTGTCCTGGCTGTACCTGCTCTGGCAGGGTCCTACAATTCTGTAGGAGGAAATGTGGATGAGGGCAAGGTATAGGGAGATGTCATACGCCCTTAAGTGTGGTGGATTCTGGGTGTTTTTAATTTCCCAGTGCCTGGGGAAGCTGGTATTACTCTAGTTGGGTGCTCTGAAAAGCACTGGCTCAAAATTCTCTTCAACAAGATAATTTTGTCGACAGGTTTCTTTTCTGGTGTATAAATATATGTAATTAGATTAAACATCAGTCATTGATACTCTGATGAAGTATTGGTTAAAATAACTATTGAGAGGGGCTTTTGTTTTGGGGCAAGATGTCTTTCTTTTATCCTCCTTCCTCTTTGCCCTCATCTTTATCATAGAAAATGCCCATGAGCATCTCTAGAACTGTGGCTTTCAACATGTGGTCTGAGAACCCTTAGGCTTCCCAGGGACTCTTGAAGGGGATCACTGTGAGAGTGGTATAGTTAGTTGACCCTTGAACAACATGGGTTTGGAATTCATAGATCTATTTATAGGCTTTGTTTTTTTAAATTTGTAATCATTTGAAAAAGCTCTCAAACCACATATACTAGAAATATATATAAAAAGGAAAAGGTTATAAATAATTTGATAATAATCGATTTTATCGTTGAGTACCATAAAATGTACACAAGTCTATTATAAAAAGTCAAATTTATCAAAATTTACACATGAATACTTAGACTGTAAGTGGCACCATTCTCAGCCAAGAAAAATGGAGGGACTTGTAAACAGATGTAGAAGTATAGTACTAAATCAAAACTGCATAAAAGTAAGCGTAGACTGTTGGTGGAGCTGCAGACTGGTACAGCCCCTCTGGAAAGCAGTGTAGAGAATCCTCCAAAAACTAGGGATGAGCCCAACATTTGATCCTGCTATTCCTCTCCTGAGTATTTTTCCAGGGGATTTAGAATCTGCACATTACAGTGACAGAGAAATCAATGTTCATAGCTCAATTTATAATAGCTAAATTATGGAAACAACCCAGATGCCCCTCACTGGATGAATGGATCCAAAAACTGTGGTACATATATACCATGGAGTTTTACTCAGCAATTAGAAACAATGATATTGCAGCCTTTGAAGGTAAATGGATGGCTATGGAAGAAATTATGCAGAGTGAAATCAGCATAACCCAGAGAACCAAGGGTTGAATGTCTCCACTCATCTGTGGAGGCTGGAGCTAAGGTCTATTATCATGTGTTAAATCCAGATAAGGTGTAATGTTATTCAACCTAAGGCATTTGTAGAGATGTATTGGAAAAGGGGGGGAGGGATAAGGGTGGGTAATTGAGGGGGCTCTTGGGGGTAAATCTAATTTTCAGAATTTATATTATTTCGTTAGAAGTTTGTTCAACAAATAAATTTCTGAATAAAATAAAAAAATAAGTGTAGAACATACTCTATAATTTCTTAGCTTCTCCTGTTGATGTAGTGAGCTTAGGTGTTGAAGGTATCTGCTTAAAGCACTGTGTGGCTGTAATCACTATGTGAGCAGTTCCTCTGCACAGTAAAAAGTGATCTCTGCCATTTCTCATGTTTTCATCATGTATAATACGTAACATAAGAATGTGTTCATTTACTCCTTATGTTACTGGTGAGGCTTCTGATTAACAGCAGGCTGTTAGGATGATTAACTTTTGGGGTACTCAAAAGTCAGACTTGAATTTTCAGCTTTTGGAAGTGAAGCCATCAGCATAGTTCACCCTATTATTCCAGGGTCAGCTGTAGTGGGTAAACGAGCAAGCACATTGACATAAATCTGGACAGTGGCATCAGCTTCATTAGTAGTCCACATACTCTCTACCATCACACATTGCAGTTTCCAAAAAAGGCATGGTTGTGGCACTTTCCTGGCATGTGCGAGGATATGGGTTTGAACCCCAGCACCACGAATGCAACAGTGTTGGAGCAACAAAAGCCACATGGAAAACTAAATAAAGATTGATTCTCTCTCTTGCTTTCTCACTCTCACAGTCCCTCTCTTAAAAAAAAAATGCCCTTTAGAATATCAGAATAGAGAGAAATTTAGCCTTGCTAGGGGTTTTAGAAGTAGTTGGGTTCAACCTCCCATCCACTGCAGGTATTGATGGAGAGGGCCATATGATATCTTATTTGTGTATCTCAAGTGATGAGGAGCCAGTACTATTTACACAGTAGCCCATTTCATTTTCATACAGCTGTATTTTTCAGAAATGTGTTCTGTAACTCTGATTCCAGTCTACCCTTGAGGTTAAATCAAAGAATAAATGATCTTTTATATGATAGACCTGCATATATTTGAAGTTAGCTAGTGGGTTTTCTTTAAGTTGTCCTTTGTATGCTAAAGGCTATAGTCATTTTAGAAATTAATGACAAGGTACAAATTAGTTTTAATTTTTTTCTAGGATATTTTTCTTTTTTAAAATACTGTTGAGTTAAATTTTCAGGGTTTTCTTACCTTACCAGCAAATAATAAATAACAATGTAAGTTTAATGCTTATATTTATGTGTGTATTTGAACTTGTATTTGAAATGTATGAAATTTTTAATTCAGCCATGTGTTGCATGACATTTCATTCAGGGGTAACTGCATATAAGACAGTGATCTTGTAAGATTGCGTGGCTTAGTGATATGACAGCTGTCATAGTTTGAGCATGCTCTGGTGTTTGTAGTGGCAGGATTGTCAGTTGATGCAGTTCTCATCATCAGGCTATGCATGATTGCATTTTGTTCTGCTTTTATTGGATGAATTCTGGCTCTTGAATTGTAGCATCAGTATTAACATCATTTTGGTACCGCATAAAACAAATAGGAAAGCACTAGTAATTGTAATTTGGCTTCAGTATTGTAGTCACTACCTGGCAGTGAGCATTATATTAAAGATGGGAGGAAACTTAGGGATCCTTGAGAGACGATACGAGTTAGGAAGCAAGAGAGCTTCTTGGGAAGGTACCATTGATACTTGAATTCATTTAACAACTCTGTCTACGCCAGGTCCATGATGTGGACTGTTGACTTGGAAATACAGTAGTGTACAAGATGAGCAAAGGCCCTTGCCTTCTAATACCTTATGTGTAGTCTGTGAAAGAATATTGATTAATTGCTAAAAGTGATGTTAGAATTAAATGAGAATGACATCAGGTGTGCCTGGAAGTGGCTCTTTGGGTGATGAAGATTCAGAAATGGGCATAAAAAAGAGAGACTTTTATCAAATTTTATATGAGATCAGAAGGCTTTGAGAATTATAATACAAATAATGTAAGGCTTGCGGGAACAGAAAAATTGAAAACCACTTATTTAATGGAGAAAATTGAGGTATTACTTTTAAATCAATAAATTTTAGCAATTTATCCAAGGTATTTTATAGCTCATTAGTGAGTGAGCTGGGACTGGACTCTTGTTTTCCTAGTTCCAGATCATATTCCTTGTTTTGTTTCTACTTTTTTTTTTTTTCACTCAGCCTCCCACTACAGATCTGCCAAAATCGTTTTATTTCCCTGAGGAAAGTCTCAGGGTGCTGCTTTCAGATGGGGGGCTAAAGCTTATTACATAGCATGAATGACTTAGAAACCTGGAATTATATGGTTCAGAGACCTTGTAGCTGAGAATCATACAAAAAAGACACACACCTCTCAAAGCCTAATAATTTTACTTTGTTAGATCTCTAGGTTTCACCAAGTAGAGGAAGTTGAATTTGGCAACCTGGTTAATTCAATTAGGAGCATATGGATAGAATGGTGAGCGTAGAATCTGTTGTGATCCCTGTGGTAAGTTGAGGCTGATGGTATGCATTAGGTCATACCCTGTGTGTCTCCATGATGGCCCATCCTATGAGGAATTCAATTTTTGTACCTCAGTCAGTGCTCAGCCTGTGGTTATCTGTAGTGCATTTTAGGGTGAGTGGATTGAGGGCTACCAGTTTCTTCAGCCCATCACAATGTAAAGCAGGGATTGTCTGCATAGTAAATAGTTTGGCTTTGGGCTGTATGCTCTCTGTTATAAGCAGGAAAGCTGTGTTCCAGTAAAACTTTGCAAAAACAGGTAGTGGGCTGCATCTGGCCCCTGGGATCTGTTTTGCTGACCCTGCTTTATTATAAAGTGTAGTGTAGATGGGACATGTTGATCGAACCTAATATGAAATATTTTTGCTTTTCCTTCAGTCTTTTAAATTTTGGGGTAATTTCAAATTGCAGTCAAATGAGCATGACCAGTCTTCAACATGACCTTGACACACTACAGTCAAACAAATGTTTTTTTTTTCAGGGCTGAGGACCGAACAACTTGGGGCCTTGCACGTGCTAGGCAAGCGCTCTGCCACTGCGCTCAATCCCCAACCCCAAATGTGTTTTGATTTTTCCTAAATTGCATTCTTGTTAAGCTGCCTTTCCCATTTTTGGATAAATGTGAAAAGTCTTTTCTATTTCACAAGCTCTTACTTCAGAAAAGTGTGCTCCCTCTTCTATGCTTGTAAACACTTCAGTTGAAATTTAAACAAGACACAGTATATTGAGATATATTCCTTTTTAATCAAGCAAAACCTAAATTAAATTTGATTTAAGTGACTAATAAAAGATTGTAAGTAATCAGTAATTTTTTTAATCCCTCACTCTTTATTTGGATAGACTGTACATCCACTATATTATAAGTTAGTTGATACAATGCCAGGTCAAGAAAAAGCATCTTTAATGAAAGGAAATATTATCCTGTTGTTAATAATGAGGCTTCTGCAGAATTAGAAAATGTCTTGTGAACTGAAATGTGAGCAGTTTTCTTATGATTAGAACTGCATATATTTGCTACTATCATAAGGAGAAATTGGCATACATGGACTCTTTACCTAGTTAATGGGAAGAGATTTTATTGTTGAGGAAAATTGTTTTATCATAAGATTGATTAAATATGTAAAATGAATGTAATGTTTCAGTAGGAAGTATTTAAATCAGTAGTGGACTACAACTTGAAATGAAAGTGAAAGATTTTCTAAGCTTAAAGCTAAAAGTGCCTCATAATGTCATAGCAATATTGGTTAGAAAGAAAATTTATGAAATATGGTGGATTTTCTGTGATCATCAGAATGACACTTAAGCTTGTTCTGCAGTTTCCTGTTCATTTGAACCACAGGGAGGAGGCCTTTCCTTTGGTTCCCTTCTGTGCAGTGCTGCCACCTCCTACCTCCTGGACTACGCTTTGGCCGTTTTCCATTTCTTGGACACAGGCTTATCCACTTACTAGTTTCTTGTCATAGCATCTCTTGGAGGCCCAATTCCAAGTCTGTGAACTTTCTCAGCTCCTTTTTTACTTTTATTTGGTGAAGATTAAATATGAAATAAAACACTAAACCAATGTCAGGCCTAAAGCAGTTAGGCAGTAAATCTTAAATCTTAGCTGCCATAATTGTGGTGGTGTTATTTTAAAATGATACATTTTACCCTCTTGACTAATTTATTCCCCATTAACTCTTGTCTTATTCTTATATGTTTTTTCTCCTGAAACGCTGTGCTCAGGGCTGGAGCAGTGGCTCAGCAGTTATGGCACTTGCCTGGCATGTGCAAGGACCCAGGTTCAAACCCCAGCACCACATATACAGCTAAGTGTCAGGGTAGCAAAGGCCAGATAAAAGAATAAATAAAATAAAATCGTTTCTCTCTTTCTCTTTCTCTCTCCCTCTCTCTCTCTTTAAAACACAATAACAAAAAAAAAAAAAAACACAAAAAAACAACAGCAACAACAATAGAAAACCAGTTTTGCTCAGACTCACTTGCTCTGGAACCCTGGCACTTTCTCCCTGTGATTGCTGTCATACCTTTTCCTTGGGAAACTTTGCCATCTGCTTTCTGACCACTAGTTGCTACGTGCCCCTGTTCTCACCACACTATGGCTCTTCCTTTATCTCCATTCTGAACCCCACATTCTGGGAGCTGCCACTCAACGTTTTGTGTCAAGGCAGGCTCCTGATTTTCCTTGTCCTGTTTGACTATATGTTTTAAATTTGTTTTGCTGACTTTGGCTCCCACGTGTTTGTGGTCCCAAAGTTCTGTTGATCTGTCCTCCCCTCACCAATGAGCTCACCTCCTTGGGGCCAGTAGCCTTCCATGCAGGTGACTATAAAACATGTGTTTCTAAGCCACCTATATTTTGGGCTTAAAATTTCTGTCTTGGGGGTCAACCATGGGAGCATGCATGTCTCAGGCTTGGCATTCCTAAACCCAGCTCATCATGTGTTGAACCCAGCTAGTTTCTCTGGATGTCTGTTGGTTGCCGATAACAGTGCTATTTGCCAGCCACCAGATTTTGGTGCCTTTTTTTGCCACAGCTTACCCTCCTTCTCCACACTGTACCATTGGGGTTTTCAGGTTTACTGTGAAGTATCTTCCAGCATTTATTTATTTTTTGTTTATGCATATGCATCAGATGTTTGAAGTCTTTCATCTCTCAGTGATCAGATTTTACATTGGCAGAATTTTATCTTTTATGAGAGGCTTTTATTCCTTGTGTCATTGAACCCAGCCTATTGTCTTCTTCTCAGTACTTGACCTCATCCTCCGGGACTCCTGGCTCTTTCCTCTGTGCCCTCATGCTTTCTTGCCCTGTTCCTGTTCCTGTTCTTAGTGCCTGGTTTGTTGGTGTGTTGTGCTGTCTCCAGTCTTCATTTTCAGGGGTCCTGCTGAGTAAGCTTTACTTAAAGAGACCGTTCTCCCAGCTGAATGTGTTTCTTCCTTCTGTGGGCCCTCGGGTTCTCTGTTACTCTCCTGTCCTGCTTTCTGTTCTTTGTTGTGTTTTATTAAATTTTAAGTTCCATGAGGGCAGAGATTGGGTCTTTTCCTTCACCCTCTTGGTTATAGTCTTGTAATATTCCTTTGGGGAACTACCCTTTTTCCCACTGGCTGTGGTTTTGGTAGAATGGTCCACTTAGTAAGAACAACAGGATACTCTTCTCCGGGAGTTTGGATTCTTGAGTTGTAAGCTACAAGGACTGATTGTCCCTGGATCAGGTGCTCTGAAGAAGCCACTTATTCCTGCCTCATGGGTCCCTGGAGCTGTTCTGGCTCTGGAAGTCTCCGAAGCCTGTTTCTCCAGATTTTTCCTGTGTCTGTGAGCTATCATATCCTTGAAATAAATGTCTCTCTCATGCTCTCTTATTTTAAGTTAGCCAAAACCCATTTCTGTTGCTTTTACCCAGAGATTCCTACCAGTAGAGCTGTTACGATTAGAACTAAATGGATTTAACCAGTCTAGTCCTCATATTGATTGTGATTTTTTTTCCCTTCTGTTTAATAATGAAAACAAAACAAAACAAAAAAACCAAATAGCCAGAGACTGCTGCTGCTTTGAAACGGACAATAGAAGCCCTGATGGACAGAGGAGCCATAGTGAGGAACTTGGAAAACCTGGGTGAGCGAGTGCTTCCTTATAAGATGTCCGCCCACAGTCAACAACACAGGAGAGGAGGGTAAGTTTCTTCACAAAGCGTGTGGAAAATGTCTTTGATGGGCTCAGTAGGGAGTACTGATCAATCTCTGTTGTAGCAGGTGTCATTCAGTAGTACTGTAGCAGTGTTGTGCTGTAAGTAGGATGCATTTGCGCTGGCCCTTGTACACCCTAATCAGAGCAGAAGGGTGAATGGCCCTCCTGCATGCCGCAGCCTGATCAGCTCTCGATTGTGAGAGGCTTTCCTTGTCAGTCTGAACATCTTTGTTGACATTTCTTTAACTTTTGCCTTTAAAACACCTCAGTGAACGGTGTGTCCACACACTCAACACATCCTTTGTGAGTATGCAGGTTGCAGAGGAGCAAATGTGCTTCTTTTGAGCAGTGTACAAGAGCAGAGCTAATCCACAGGAGAAAACCATTTTACCTGCTCCCACTAATGATCGTTTTTCTGCATTGGCATTTTTTCTCTCACAGAGGATAGTACTTTCATAAAACTTTTGTGAAGGATTTGGTTCCGTGCTAATAACTACCTTTGTAAGCAACGTGTAGAGCTTCTCTCAGCTTCAGTGGTGTCTTTTTTACACCCAGGGTTGCTGGTTTGGGGGACGAATCTTGCTGTGTTGTTTTGTTGGGTTTCCTAGATAGGTGTTAGAAAAGATGGGAATCAGTTCTTAACACAGTGGGGAAAGCCCAGGGCAGAAAATGCCACTCTGTCCCCAGTCCTCAGTGGCTCTGTGTAGTGAGCCAAGTCACTTAGTTTTTCTGATTCCAGCTTCCTCAGACACTGAACTCGTGGAGTCATTCTCCTATTTGCATCGTCACGGGGATCAAGCAAGGTGATCTGTGCAGATGCGCTCTGTGGACAGAGCTCTGCTTCAGTGCAGTGTCTCCTGCGGTCGTGTGCGGATGAAATGCACGTTGGGGCTGAGTGCAGTCGCATCTTAGTGGAGGTGGAGGCTTGCTTACGGCATTGCAGCTTCTGCTGGGCTGTGGCATGTGCTGCAGACCTCCTCTTTTCATTGCCTCTTCTTGTTTTGTGCTGGTGTTCAGCTTCTTGAGCGCACCTGGGAAGAGAGAGCCTGAGCATTGCTTGGCCACAGGAAACGCACAGTGGCTAGGCTTCTTCCACAGTCAGTGACAGTGAGGGAAGGAGGTCATGAGGGCTCTGTGTAACCAACCTTCCATCCATCCAGCCAGCCTACCTTTCTTCCTTCCTTCTTTTAGCATAAATGAAGATAACTTCAACTTCAAAATCCAAAACTATGAATTTTGTTTTAAAAAGAGCATATAAGTTGGGTTCAGTGGTGGGCACCTGTAGTCCTAGCTGAGGAAGGAAGATCATTTGAGACCAGCCAGGGCAACTTAGTGAGACCCCATTCCAAAACAAACAAGCACCCAAAATTGGAGCATGTAGGATCTGGCCAGGAATGATTAGCCAGGTTCTCAGGTGGAAGGCACACAGTTAGAGAAGTCGGTTTCGTCTTCCATGTGGACTTGCAGGGGTATCAGTTGGATAATCTCCTCCTTCGCTCATTCCAAGCACAGGACTTGACTCTGTTGAGGGCACTTTTAACAGGTTCCTGGGGAATGCTGTTGTTGCTTGTCCAGAACCACACTTTGAGAATGCTCCTCTAGTATCAGGCCTCTGTGTGCAGTGCTGGGGGAGGGGGAGTGCGTGTGTGACAGGGTCATTCATTTGGCAAATTCTTTATGTGTATTGCACGTAGCCAAAATGGTAGTACATTAATTAAACGGATTGTGTGCCAGGGTACGCTAGGTGCTGGGAAGGCTCACTTTTACAAAATGGTTAAGAGGAGACAGAGTGAACTTGCCAGTTATGCAGTTAGCAGTCAAATTTTGTTATTTTCATCATCTCAAGAGGCCACGGCATATATCTGCTAGCTAGTTATTTATTTATTTATTTTTAAAGAGAGAGAGTGCAAGAAAGAATCAGTTTTAATTTAGTTTTTCATGTGGCTTTCATTGCTCTGACACTCTGTTGTGTACGTGGTGCTGGGGTTTGAACTCGTGTCCTCACGCATGCCAGGCAAGTGCCATAACTGCTCAGCCACCGCTCCAGCCACATATATCTGCAGTTTCGACAAGGTACTGATTTTAATCTCGATGCTGATTTCTGGTCTTTTAGCTGGCCTGTGGGATAAGCCTAGATACCCCCGGAGAATCCCTGTTCCATTGTGGTGTTTGTGGTACCTTCACAGGAGGATGGAAGTCTTGGGATGCTTCCTGTGATTGTCATGGTTCCTGGTGTCAGTGTAACTAGGGAGTAGGTACCAGTAAAAAGGCTGTGAGTGAAGGTACCTCACAGCAGTAGGGCCAGGTGTAAGCTGACAACTGGGTGTCTCTGTCACAGTTAGCTGCCCAGCATGTTGGGTGATTGCCACTGCCATTCTCTGTCCCCACCTCCTTACCCAAATGAGCCCTCTGCTGCACACAGGCCAGGTGGACTGAGGGGAGGGAGGGGACAGGGAGGGCCTGGCGAGGAGAGAGGGAGCACTTTGGGAGTGGTACCATTACTTACTGTTTTATCAACCCTTTTCCAGTTTATGCCAAAAGTAAAAGTGAAGTTATTACTATCCCAAATATTAATTTGGTCAGTTCCCAGTTTAGAAATAGGCTATGTTCCAGAAATTCTTAAGTCTGTTGTTTATAACTAAGAATCTGTTTTCCCATTGGAACAACTTGGTGGTTAAGTGACCAGTCTGTCTGGTCCACAAAAATTTGCTCAGTTCATTATTTCTGAGGGCCAGAAGTAGATGGGTCATTTATATGCAGCTGAGGACCATTTTAAATTTGTTTTTAAAGATGCTAGTCTGTGTTCCACCTGGCAGCAGAAAGGCGCCTCAGTCTGGTAACCCTTATCAGGGATGGGAACAATATCTGATACCTTAAAAAAAAGTTATTTACACTATTTTTTAATTTCCCTGAGGGTGAACACGTCCCAAGCCAGTTGCCCCCTCTCACCACCCCCCAGGTGATGTAAACTTCAGAACAAGGTGAAGTCCACCAGCTTCCTCTGCTGCCTGGGGATCATTAGGGACTTTAGGTCTCCTGGAGCAGCCTTCCACATGGAGGCTTCTAGCCTCATCACCACCTGTCAGCAGGCAGTGTGTAGAAACCTGCAGCTGGAGGCTGCTCCTAGCTCTGGATGAGCTTTGGTCTCTTTCAGGCCTCTTCACCAACTTTCTCCTGACTCCATGTGCCCACCTTGATGTGCTCGTCTACTCTTTGGGGAAGACGAGGAGCTGTGAAGATGGTTGCTGTATTCTTTACTGTCTGAAAGGAAGGATGTCCACATGCAGGAGGGAGCAGTGGGATCAATGCTCCTGTAGACCCTTGAAAAGGGCCACACAGTCCCCTTGGCCAGAACCTTGCAGCTTCTTGCTCCAGCCACACACGTTTGAGGTCTTCTTTCCACTAGATGGGGCTGGATGGGGAGATTTCCAGTGCAGCAGAGTGAACTGTAGAGGAAGCTGGTCCATATTTCAGTGTTGGGCCTTTGTGTGTTGTAAAAGGCTGCCTCAGTGGCTTTGACTCCGTTTACCACGTCTGATTTTACTGCTGTGAGGTTGGGCCGATCTCTGGATGCCTGGAAATAAGAAGACTTCAGCAGTGAAGGGACTCTTGCCTTTTTTTGCCTTTTTCTTCATTCTCATCCACTTTAAAATTTGGATAGGTGCTTTTAGCAAAGTTCTGCTGGCCTACATTCAGTATACCCTGCTATTTACGGGTAAGCAGAATGATAAAAATAACTGGCTCAATGGTGAATGAGTGGAATTTTACTGACTTCGCTCCCCGAATGTATCAGCGGTTTACTCCAAGAGCGCTGGCACCATCCCTGGAGGAGATTGATTCTCCTCTGTAGTTTTCCCGTTAGCTAATATTTCCATGTTCTTGTGCTTTCCTGCCAGCATCCTGACCCCATTCTAGTGTGTAGGTGCTCTGCAGCCTGTTTCAAGGCAGGGTTGCTGTGTGCTAGGAGGTTTCTTTTAAGTGGCAGTACCCCAAGATTTGCAAGGATTCTGCTGCAGGTTTATTGGTTTTTAAAGTGAGAGCCAACAGATATAAAAAGAAATGGGCTTTTCCACACAGACAGTGCCTTGGTTTTAAGGTGAATAATATACTGCCTCTGAAGCCTGAATCCAGAAAGGTTTAACCAAGACACTCTAGGAACTAGCATCCAAACAGATCTGTTTCCTATCTACAGAAAGGCTCCAAGATGCTTCAGGGCTGGGAAGCCCTCCTGTCCTCCTCCCCTACTCCCCCACCCATCGGGAGCCACTGAGCGCTTCACTGGAAATTTCCACTTGTCTGACAGGAGGATGGGGAGGGTGTCTGAGAGAGACAGACAAAGAATATAACTCCAGTACAAGCAAGCTCTTTTTTGTAGAAAACTTGTAAAGGTTAAGACAAAAATACAGTTTAAAAAAAGGTATAGTCTTGGGGCTGGAGTGGTGGCTCTGTGGTTACAGCACTTGCCTGGCATGTGTGAGGATGTGGGTTCAAACCCCAGCACCATGTACACAGCAAAGTGTTGGAGCAATGAAAGCCACATGAAAAACTAAACAAAGAGGCTGGAGCCACTGGTGACTCAGCCAGCAGTTGGAACGCTTGTCCAGCATGCATGAGGACCCAGGTTTGAACCCCAGCACCATATATACACAACTAAGTGTCAGAGAAACAAAGGCCAGATGAAAAATTAATAAAATTGATTTTCTCTTTCTCTCATTCTCTCCTCTCTTAAAATATAAATAAAAATAAAACTTAAAAAGTTAAATAAAATTCTCTCTTTCTTTCACTGTCCCTCTCTTTAAAAAAAAATACAACCTTTCCATTTAAATGTATTACCAAGAAAATTACATTTTCTCCCTTTAAAACCTAGGGGAGTGGGACTGGGAGCTAGTGGCTGCAAGCAGCGTGCACAGTGTCAAAAGGTGCCAAAAGGTGCCTGTGTGGTACCAAGCCTCTAGGACAAGCCCTGGGGAGGTGTGCGAAGGACAGGAGAGCAGCTGATGCCCTCGTGAGAATACTGCTGTGGATGGTGTTCGTTGTCTTCAAGCACTGGGCACAGTCTGTCCTGGAAACCGTTTCTCTGGGTCTTTTCAAATCTCTGTGGACTTTCAGCTTTTGTAGTAGAAAGTGTGAGAGTATCTCAGAGTTTCACCCTGAAGACCATGTGGGCAAGTTCTCTTTTTTTTTTTTTAAAGAGAGAAGTACAGTGAAAGAGACAGAGACAGACAGAGAATCAATCTTTATTTAGTCTTTCACATGGCTTTCATTGCTCTGACACTTAGTTGTGTACGAGGGTGCTGAGGTTTGAACCCGTGTACTTGCTCATGCTGGGCAAGTGCCGTAACCGCTGAGCCACCACTCCAGCCCTCCTGTGGGCAAGTTCTACCTAGAGAGTCCTTGACTGTTCTGCCTTTGAATATTGGTATCTAATAAAAAATGGCTCACGGGGAATGAAATTGAACAAACAGTTTTGTTCATGTACAGATATGTACCAATGAATCCCAGTATTATGTATAATTACAGTGCATCATTTTAAAAAAAATTTGAAAAAAAAAAAGTATTTTTTCCAGTTTTTTTTTTTTTTAAAAAGGAAAGAAAAATGCCTTAGTGTGCCAAACCTGTTTGGGCCCCTCCTTTCCTGTCCTATTGACAATCATCTCTTCACTTTCACTTCTGCAGAGATGGTATGCGTACCATGGGGAAGAGAGGTGCTTGGCTAAAGCTGATACCAGCCTTTCAGATGAAGAGATTCTATGATTGGACCACACGTAGGGGGCATACTTTAAACGTGAACACTGCTGGGCACTATGTTGTAGGTGGTGGTGCTTAGACCACCTGGTGTGCAGAACCGTTTCCGCTTACGTCATAAAGCATGGTGTTGAAGATGCTGGGAATGTGTGATGTAATTAGATCTTAGATCATTGAGCTTAGTTTTCTAAAATGACCCATCTATTGGTTCAATCACCGACTAGAGTCAAAGTTAAAAATGGGAAACTAGCACTTTGGAGTACTTTTATTATTTTTTTATTCTCATTGCAATGTCTGCATTTATAGTCACAATTCGGAATTGTTGGACCTTTAGTGAGGAATTTATAGTGAAGTGGTGGATGGAGGTAAGAGAGAGTCCATATATTTTTTCAGGTCTTGTGTTCTGATTCTGCCTGTGTTGGTGAGGGCAGAAAGCAAGCAATGGTAATCTCATGATGGCTCTGGAATCTTCTAGTTCCTCCCCTCTGTCAGGGCAGGATGAAGGTGGGATGAGAGGCTCCCGGATTCTCCGGGAGACACTGAGCACTCTTCTGGGTACTACCCTTGAACTCTGTTCCTCTGAGTATCAGATATAGCCTCTGGGCCTCTGTCAGGGTGAAAGGAGTGGACATCAAGTTCCAAGGTCATTTTTTTAACCTAATCCTTAGGACTTTGTCTGTCATTGGAAAGGGAACCCTCAGGCTTCAGAAACTCCGGACCACAACTCCAAGTGGGCTGCCAGGTTGTACTGGGTGTTCTTTCTCACTTCTGCAAAAAGCCTAATTCTCATTCCTCAAGGCATCTGTAATTAACTAAGCCCAGCATCCTGCAGTTCTGTGTCTGTGACCACCATGGCATTGCCACAGTCTCCAGCAGGAGTGGGAATCTCATAAGTCATGGAAGCCTGGGTTTCTGCTAGCACAGCAGCCCTTGGAACTTCTCTCCTCATCTGAGCTATATGTTCCAGGAGGATGTCTCCCTCATCGTAGCAACCTCCTCCTGTAGGAGGTACCCAATGAGCAGCTAGGTTTGCCCTGATAAATAGGTCAGGGCAGGGGAGGAATCTGTACTCCAGGTAAAAAGAATTGGTCAAGGTCCTTCCTGTGTGGAGAGGTCATGATGGACCATTCACCTCTGTGCATGGGCCATGAGGCAGACGGAGGTAGACAGAGGTTGTGTGTATTCTGGACTTGGGCTTAATTCCCTCATGGTGCAGAGAGAAGAGGCTCCACTTTCAGCTGCGTGGTGAACACAGTAAGATCTGCCCATCTCTGAGCCACTTCCCCCTTTTTCTATTTGGCAGTGTTTCCTTTTCGTGGAAATTTCCATGGTGTAATAAGGAGCCATGGGAGTGGAAGCAGTCTTTGCCCACAACAGCCTCAGGCACAGATCAGCAGGGTGATAAGCATGAATGACAGTCACAAGCTGTGGCTATGGGCACAAACTATTTGCATTTTGGCCAATACTCTTGTTTGGGTTTGGTTGTTGAAGGAGCTTCATGACTGGACTTAAAAGAATAAAGGTGAGAGGGCTTTTGATGGCCAAGGGGAGCTTCCAAGAAGCCAGTCCGCAGTCCAGTCTTTCCAGACCTTTATCTCGGACTTGGCTTTACCTTGAGGAGCCTCCAGTGCTGGTGTAAGGTGGCAAGAGATGTGGCAGAGAGGTGGGGAGTTCCAGGGTCTGGAGTCTGTGGAGTTTGCCTGGAGCGGATCAGGATCGGTTCCGTGTCTGGGCTTTGTGTCCTCCTGTTAAAGGTTTGGCTGCGTTGTCCTTAAGGTTCTTTCCAGCAGTTAGCCTATGATTTTATAACTCACTTGGTTCCAAAGCTGTCAGTGGCTTATTGTATCCTAGAGTTGAAAGCCCTGCTGTTTGAGTCCTGATTATGGCCACTTAGTAGCTGAGTGAGCTTGGGCTAATGATGGAACTTGTCTGGACTCTCTTAGTGACATTAGATTGTAAGGCTGGGGGCAGGGGTGGGCAGTGTGTAGGGAAACCACACATAAGAAAACTGCAGGAGTCCTGATTGCTGGGAGAGAGCTGATGGACCTAAACCAGCGTTCAGCCCCACTTCCTCTTCTTCCACTACCCTAATTTCCCCCATGGAGTGGGGTTTCTCCTGCCCTTTGTCCTCCTCAGAAATTGTTTAAAATATGAAAGTACTGTGAAAATTACAGAGTGCAATTATTATGTAGGTCAGTTCTTTTTAAGTTCTGAAATATGAGGTTTCTGATCTGCCTGGCCTCTAGCTTCCATCCTTGGGTGTTCTTTTTGCCCTTGTCACGAAATGGTGCCCAGAAACTCTGAATGTATTTCTTAGGATTATTTGGTGAGTGCTGGTCTGTGAAGAACATTGTTCAGGAAGGCTGAGGATTGATTGGTGGAGGGTAAGTTGATTGTCAGCTATAAACATGATTCTCTTAGAACTTATGGGCTGACTTCTAAGCTAGCCCACAAAAGTGCCTTCGACCTGAGACACAGTTGAATGGAAAGTGGAAGAAAGCCATTCTTGCCATTAATGATATTGTAAGTAGAACCATAATAATCCCTTTGGAAGAAGTTGAATACTTGACAGTAAAGGACAGCTTTTACTCAGGAGAGCAGGAGATACCTGTAGACTTGCTACGGAGAGAGATTTGGGACACTTGCAGGGTTGGCAGCGGCGATGGTTTTGTCACTGGATGCCTCAGAGCAGGCCAGGCCCTTGCTGGAGCACCTGCTTCCTTGTCACTCCAATCACTGCCTTAAGCTGCCAGCACAGGTCTCTAAGTGAGAGAGACAGAAGACAAAGAAGATGTGTGGAGAGGTTGTGTGTGTTCAGTGGAAACCACCTGCTGTTGATGAAGTGTGGTGGGAATGCTAGCAGAGAATAAGGTCCCAACTCCTGCTGGTGGCTTGGAAGAAAATTTGGATGAATAGAGTGCAAAAGGACAAATGAATAAATGGGAGGAAAGAGTGCTGGGGAAGCTCCCTGCCTGCCAGCAGGTGGCTCAGAGAAGGTTCCTGGAGGGCAGGGGAAGGGTGTAAAAGGCTGTTGCTGGCGTGGAGCAGGCCGTTTGAGATCCTTCCCTCTTTCTTTTTAAGGCTCTACTCCAGAATTTGGCTCAAGGCGAGTAATCAATAATTAAATGTGGAACAAATGAGCGGTTCATTAGTTGGGTGGTTGCAATCGTATTGTCCGTTGTATGGGAGTAGAAATAAGCAAGTGGAATTAGGCCTTGGCAAGGTTGGTGTGTAGTTTCTCAAGAAGCTAGCAAAACGGTGGAGGAGTTTATATCATTTGTTTCATTTCTCAAGGAATCTAGGAGTCTTTATCAGCTCTAATTGCTCCCTTGTCTTCCCTACCCCATATCAGGCCATTCACCAAGTCCTGCACATTCAGCTTCCTAAGTACTATTTTAAAATCAACAACTTTACAGAGGTATAATTGACATGCAGTAAAATGCGTATATTTAAAGTATACGATTTAATAGATTTGACATACATATACACCCATGGAATCGCCGCAATCAAGATAATAAACATTCGTCATCTTCTCCTGCCTTTTTGATCCCCTCCCTCTTGTTCTCCACCCCAAGCAACCCCTGATTGCTCTCTTTCAATACAGGTTTGTTTATATTTTCCAGAATCTTATATAGAATCAGCCAGTATGTACTCTTTTTACTCTAGTTTCTTCATTCAGCATAATTATTTTTAGATTCATCAGTAGGGTATATCAAGAGTTATTTCTTTTTGTTACTGACTTCCATACCACCGTCTGCTATTCAGTTTACATTTGACAGATATGCGTGTTCCTTCCAGTCTGCATTGCTGCAGACAGCAAAGCAGAAGCTGTTGTGTGGACATGTGCTCTAAATTCTCTTGGGTAAATACCTAGAAATAGAATGGCTTGATCATAACTGCAGGTGTAATTTTTTTTGAACTATTCAAGAAAATGTCAAATCTTTTCTCAAATTTTTGTAGCATCTGCAGTCCACAAGTATCTGACGATTCAGTTTCTCTCAGTCCTCACTAATACTTGTTATGGTCAGTCTTTTTAATTTTAGCCATTTGAGCAGGAATTGCTTTTATGGTTCTAATTTTTGCATTTCACCAATGATTGATGGTTTCAAACATCTTTTCAGATACTTTTTTGGCCATTGTGTATCTGAGAAAATGTGTTTTCAAGTTTAAAAATCGTTTTTTGTTCATTGGCTATTTGTATTCAAGATAACAGTATTTTATCAGACATCTTAGTAGCTTGCCTTTTTATTTGAAGAGCAGTTTTAATTTTAAATGAAGTCTTAATTTATCAAATTTTCCTGTTATGGTTTGTGCTCTTGGTGGTGTAGCTGAAGACTTATCTTAACCCAGGGTCACAAAGATTTTCCTGTTTTTCTGGAAGTTGTTTAGTTCTTCCAGAAGTTTTAGTGAAGCCTGATGCTTCACATTTAAATCTGTGTTCCATTTTGTATTAATTTTCTTACATGATGCAAGAATGGAGCAAAGTTTAGTTTTTTGTGTAAGGGTTTTAAAAAGTCTGGTTGAAAATTCTGTCTTCTCTAATGATACTAATATTTATTTCCAAAGTCTTATTATTTGTTATTAATATAGAAAAATACAATTTTTGTTGCATATTGACTTTGTATTGTGCAGCTTTGCTAATAGACTCATTGGTTGTAATCTTTATAATAATTTCTTCAGATTTTCTCAATAATCATGTGATATGCAAATAAAGATAGTTTTATTTCTTTCTAGACAACCTGGAATCCTTTTTATTTCTTCTGTTTTTCATTATCAGAGATTGAACCCACCTAGCGCTTTGTGAATATTAGGCAAGTACTCTACCACTGAGTTATGTTCACATCCCCTTTTTATTTCTTTGTCTTGCTTTATTGCACTGGCAAGAATGTAGAACAGAAGTGGCATTACAGAGGACATTCTTGCTTGTTCCCAAGGTTAGGAGGAAAGCTGACTTTCATTAGTTAGTGCAATGTTACTTGTAGGATTTTCGAAGATGCCCTTTGTAAGTTTTAGGAAGATTTCTTTCTGGTTTCCTGAGATTTTTTTTTTTTTTTTTTTTAAATCGGGAATGGCTATGGGATTTTGGTCAATGCTTTTTTCACATTTATTGAAATGATTGTGAGGTTTTTTTTTTAGTTTAATCTTGTAAATTACATTGGTTGATTTTTTTTTTCTTTTCATTCAATAAGCTGATCTTTTTTTTTTTTTTAACAGATAGAATCTACTTTAGTTTTTTATCTGGCCTTTGTTTCTCCGAAACTTAGTTGTGTATGTGGTGCTGGGATTTGAACCCAGGTCCTCACACAAGCCAGGCAAGTGCTTCAACCACTGAGCCATCGCTTCAGCCCCAGTAAGCCAATCTTGTATTCTTGGAATATACCCAACTTGATTGTGATATATTATCTCTTTGTATATTATAGTAGTCATTTCGCTAAAATTTTGTCTAGAATTTTTTCATCTATATACATGAGAGATTGGTTTGTTCTTTTTCTGTGATGTCTTTGTTTGATTTTGGTGTAAGGTAATGTTGGCCTCAAAACAAACTAAAATGTATTTTCCTATATTCTGGATGAGTTTGTATCAGAAATAGTCTTTTTTTCTCTTGATATTTGGTAAAATTCACCTGTGAAACCATGTGGTCCCCTAGTTTCTTGATAAGAATGTTTTGAACTACAAATTTAATTTCTTGTGTAGATACAGAGCTATTCAGTTCATCTGATTCTTGTGAGCTTTGGCAGTTTGTAGTTTTTCAAGGAATTAGATCAGTGTATCTGAGTTGTCATTTATTACAAAAATGGTTCGTAATATCGCCAACTGTCCTTTTAATATTTTTAAAATCTATAGTCATTTCACCTTTCTCATTCTCAGTATTGATAATTTGTGTCTTATGTCAAATTAATCTCAGTAAACTAGTATAATGTTTCATTGTTATTCTCTGTTTTTCTTTTTTAGGAATTTCTGCTCTGATCCATCCATCTTCCTTCCTTCTCTTTTACTAAATTTAATTTTCTCTTCCAGTTTCTGGAGGTAGAAACTAACATCATTGATTTGAGGCCTTTGTTCTTACTTATATCAGTGTTTTTAGTGCTGTAAACTTCTTGCTATGTACTGATTAGTGGCATCCCCCAGATTTTGATATATTATGTTTTCATTCATTTTAAAATACTTTGTAATTTCTCTTTTGATTTCTTCTCCGCCCCGTTGGTCCATTCTTCATTTAAATGTGCCTTTTCTTTTCAGTATTTAGGAGATTTTCCCAAGATCTTTGTTATGAGTTGAGTCACTTTAGATTTATTGACACTTGTTTTCTGTCTGAGGATATCTTTGCCTTGCTTTGATGTGCAATCTGTGTGCACTTAAAGAATGCGTTTCCTGCTTTGGCTGGGTGAAGAGTTCTGCAAATGTCAGTTCCTGTAGGTTGGTATTCACTTTTCTTTATCTTTGCTGATACCTGTACACTGGTCTCTTCATTACTGAGGAAAGAATGTGAAGAGCCTCCAGTTGTGATTTGGAATTTGTGTTTCTCCACTCGGTACTGTGAGCCCTTGCCTCCTGTACATTGGAGCTCTGGTATCCAGTGCATCTACTTCTGGGGTTGCTGTCTGCTTGGTGAATCTACCATGAATTCTCGCCTTTAATCCCTGGTGTTTTCTTTGCTCTGGAGGCTACTTCAGCTTGGCATATGTTTTCCTCTCTCTTCTGTTTACTTGAATGATTTTCCCAGCAGCCTTGGCTAAAAATAAATTATCACTCAAGATATTTAAGCTGGGCACGGTGGCGCACACCTGTAATCTTATCTGCTAGGGAGCCTAAGGCAAGAGGATCATACGTTCAAGGCCAGTCTCAACAATTTAATGGAACACCATCTCAAAAACTTAAAAGGGCTGGGATGTAGCTTAATGGTAGAGCACCCCTGGGTTCAGTCCCTAGAATCACACACACACACACACACAAACACACACACACACACAATTGCTTACAAATTTTGAACTTTCTTTGTATAGAATTACACAGAATGCCATCCTTTTTCTTGTGACTTCCTTCCTTGGAGAACTCGTCCACTTCAGTGTGGTCTTTCCTCTTTTCTGTGAAAATTATATCATTCATGCCAGCATCAGCACTGTGTGAGGTTCTTTGGACCTGTTGTGTGTCAGTCTGTTCAGGGTTTGGGGGATGACAACAAAGACCTTCTTTCTGAGGCAGTTATGTTTTAGTGGAGTGGGGCACACGGTAAACAGGTACATACTGTGCCAGGGTGGCAAAGTGCTCCGGGAAAGGAAGAAAGGAGACAGCATCGTGAGGCTGGCTGGACAGGAAGAAAAAGGGCCAAGACCGCAAGAAAGGGTGTGGCTAGAACAAAGTAGGTGATGTTGAAAAAATTACCAGCTAGAACGTCGCAGACTTCTGGAATTCTATGCTGTTGTGGCTTTTCAAACACACTGTGGTCCAAATCAGTACAAGGGAGGCTTCCACTCCTACAGCTGGGAAGAGGGCTACACAGAGGAGGGCTCTTCTTCCTTCGTAGCAATCCTCCGGCAGGCCACCAAGGAAGCTGTGGGTCTCAGAATCCCAGTGAGCATGTGAGGTGAGCATCTCAGCTGGTCGGAGGAGATGTGTGCTTTTTTTTTTTTTTAACCCAGAGATCAAGACATTTTGGTTTTGTTCCTTTCTTGAACATGCAGTGTAGTCTCAGACGAGTATCATCCCTTAATCTTTTTCCTTGTTTGTGAAGTTGGCTGGTGGTCTTTACTGCATCTCTTAGGTGCATTAAGTCACCTGTAAAATCTTCTGGAAAATTATAAGACTACCCTCGTGGCTCTTTACACAAAGAACATCAACAGATGGTGTAAAAAATTCAGTCTTATTAATGGGCTAGGAAATTTTGTCCTCACCCACATAATTTTACCAGATTTTCGTGTACTTTCCTCTGTATGTGACATCACAGTGCCTTTTGCTGCCGTAAAGTTAGTTGACAGTGATGTTTTCCCAGGAGCATAACGGAGAAGCCGGGGGTTGGGGGGTGGGGGTGTGTGTGGTGGTGGACCTGTACATGCTGATCAGCTGAGTTTCTCTCTTAACGAAGGTGGGTGTGTGTGAGAGTGGTCGAGGTCTGTCTGGGAAGAGTGAAATGAACATTGAACAGAATGGTAGGACTGCTGCACTTCAGAATGCAGGAATTCACGGATTCCTATCTTATTACAGGTATTTCTTGGTGGATTTTTACGCACCAACAACGACTGTTGTAAGCATTATGGAGCACTTGTCTCGAGACGTTGATGTGATCAGACGAAATGTTGTAAAACACCCTCTGACCCAGGAAGTAAAGGAATGTGAAGGCATCGTTCCAGTCCCACTGGAGGAAAAATTATATTCTGCAAAGAAGAGGAAGTGAGAAGACCGAGCAGATTTTAGCCTTATTTTGAAATGCCTTCAGCTGGGCGTGTGCTGCAGTGCCCTTTGCCTTCTCTCTGGGGATGCAATTTGAAGGGCAAACCAAAACTGCCTTGGATTGTGAGCTCGTTATTCAGACTGAATAACCATGCAGAAATAGAAATGGAAGACCCACGTATTATGTGGACAACTTTTAATCAGAGCAATAAATATTTTACAAACTATGCCAGGTGTGTTGCCTCTTCGCCTGCCTCAGCAGTGCACCTTGCAAGGCCTCGTGGCTCTAGCTTGGCTGTGGGTTCCTCAGTGTATGTGGGTGCTGAAGTTCATGGGCTGGGAGAGGTGGGGTGGGCGCGAGTCCATCTAGCATTCCACAAAGTCAATGACCTTTCTCTCCACTGGTCGTTGCAGCGGTGCTGCTCTTTGTGGAGGGACAGTTGTGTTTTGGTGCCATTGGGCTCTGGTCCCATTTCCTGTCCTTTCTTTGCCATGGGCACCTGCCTTTTCACTGCCCCTCACTCAGCCCAGGACAGGCATCTTTGAGGAAGTAACCGAGGTAGTGGGGTGATTTCTGTGATAGGTGAAGACAGGCCTTTTTCCTGGAGTGGTCGCACCTCATCCTCAGTCTTCCAGGGCTGGAATTAGAAAATCTTTAACAGGGACTGGAGCGGTGGGTGGCTCAGCGGTTACAGCGCTTGCCTGGCATGCATGAGGACCCCAGCACCACATACACAACGAAGTGTCAGAGCAGCAAAAGCCACATGGAAAACAAAATAAAATTGATTCTCTCTCTCTCTCTCACTGTCCCTCTCTCAAAAAGAGTTGAGCAGCCCTTCCATCTTTCCAGAGAGTGCCCTGCATGAGGGCCTGTCACCATTGCAGATGAGAGAACTGCTGTGGCTAAAATGGAGGGGGCATGGTAATGCCAGTCACTGAATTCCTTGACCATTGATTTATGCAGTCAGACTGTCTTAAAGCAGGGAGGGATAAGACTAAAGGGCAGAGGTGTGCACAGATGCCTGCAGAGCCGGGAGGAACCGAGGCCAGGGCCCCCTCTCTAAGGCTGTCTCTGCACTGGGGCATCCATCTTGTCTCTCATTAAGATCCCGGACGGTGTCCAGCGTCATCTTCCAGGTGCCAAAGCTTAAAAAGCAATAGTTGAGTAAGGAAAGTGACTAAGAATTGTTGATTGGAAATAAAAAGGATAAAGTAGAAATTGTACGGGGGAAGGTGAAACTTCCTGGTTCATTAGGAATTCCCGAAACCGCAGGCACTCAGTCAGGCTCTCAGGAACCCAGATTTGGCCACCAGGTGGTTTAGGTGGTTTGTCCCTCCGTGCACTTTTGCCTGGATGCTTCCTGATAGCACTTTCTATTTCCCTTGGAGCTGAAGCACACGCCATGCTCACATGTACTGACTGCCCACCTCATTGGATCCCTTTAGCCCCTTGGGAATGTTAGCCCTATTTTTTGGCTCAGGTTTGACTTTGATCCCATAGCTACCAAATGACATAGGGGGACCTTGAACTGAGGACCCTGATGCAATCTGGTCTTGCCATGCTGTAACACTGAGGTGTCTTCACCTCTCAGGTCAGAGAAGACACTAGGTGTCTGGGGTGATTGTTAGCTCTCAGGTCAGAGTATCTGTCCTTGTCACCTGAAAGTGGCTCTGGCACTTCCCCTGTACCTTCTAGTCCCTGAGAAGATAGGTGATGCCATTGGGTATTCCTGGCCCCAGGAACATTCAGAGTCCTGTGGCACAGTGTGAGGACGGAGGCTGCTAAGTAGGACAGTTGTGCAGGTGCCACTTCCTCTCCTGGAAGGTCCATAGTGAAGGTTCCATTGCTGCACTCTGAGCTATGATTTGCAGCCTCTGGCTGTCGCATGCCTCAGCAGAGCACCTGTGCAGGTGATTCGGCTGTGTATTTGCTGTTAGAGCCAAAAATCAGGTCTTCCTGCCTGGGCTGGTGGCTCCAGGGGCTATTGTGGTCTATTCCTTTAGTGACTGAGCTGCTACTGCAAGGACCGTTCCTGTCCTTGTTGGAGCTGATGGTTAGCTGGGTGCCACATGAAAAGTGCCAACAGGGGCAAGTGCACAGGGTGGGGGAAGTGAAGCCTGCAGGCTGAGAGGCAGGGTCACCCGGCTCTGAGGAAGCAGAGTGGGAGGGAAGAAGGGCATGCCAAGGCCCAGATGGCCCAGATCTGGGAGGCCAGAAACCCCTGAGGACTAAACACGGAGCCATAGGAGGAGCTGCAGAGAGCAGGCCTCAAGGGGCCTGCCCCCTCAGGCTCACCTCTTCTGTAAGGGCATCTTCCTTAGATTTGCAGCCTTGGCCATTTGAACAAGACTGATCCACCCTGAACCAGATCGATTCTTCCAGAAGTGCTTTGTTTGATCTCACCCATCTCCTTGGCTGGACCCAGCTGTGCTTCAGCACATGTACATGCACCTGAAGGAGGATTTGAGATGCGGTCAGGGTGGACAACACAAGAGATTTTTATCCTCTGTTCTCTCCGCTTTCTCACTCTAGTGCCCAAAGTTATCCCTCCTTCCTGTATTGGGTAAGAGAGTTTGTTTTTGTCAGCTTTCCCTGCCATCTGCCTGGAGGAAAGTGTCCTGACTCAGGTTTAAGAGGACAGAGGTCCTGACAAACTAGACAGGCATTTGCAGGAAGTTGAAATTAGATCCTTATCTCTCACCTTGCACAAAAATCAAATCAAAATGGATCAAGGAACTAGGAATTAAACCAGCTACCATACAACTGCTAGAAGAAAAATGAGGAGCAGCAATCCAGCATTTGGGAGTAGGCAAAGACTTTCTCGACAAGACTCCTAAAGTGAAAGAATTAAAGTCAGAAATCAATGAGTGGGATGCTATAAAACTAAAATGTTTCTGCACAGCCAAGGAATTGGTCAAAATTGTCAAGATACAGCCTACAGAATGGGAGATAATCATGGCCTGTGATTCCTCTGACAGGGGACTAATATCCAAACTTTACAAAGAACTAAAAAAACTTAATATCAAAACCACAAAACAATCCAATCAATATATGGGTCAAAGAGCTAAATAAAAACTTTTCAACAGAGGAAATAAAGCAAGCCAATGAATATATGAGAAAGTATTCTAAATCACTAGTAATCAGAAATGCAAATCAAAACTATGTTAAATGTTGAACAAAAAAAACTACAATAAGATTTTACCTCACTCCAGTCAGACTGGCAAAGATGAAGAATATAAATAACATAGTGGAACGGTTGCAGGGAGATAGGAACACTGGCATACTGTTGGTGGAACTGCAGACTACTACAGCCACTCTGGAAAGCAGTGTGGAGACTCCTCAAAAAATTAGGGATGGATCCACCATATGACCCAGCTATCCCTCTTCTGGGTATTTTCCCAGAGGAGTTAGCATCAGCACATTACAGCCACACAGCAAAAATCAATGTTCACAGGAGCTCAATTTACAATAGCTAAATTATGGAATCAACCCAGATGCCCCTCACTGGATGAATGGATCCAAAAACTGTGGTGTATGTTTACAGTGGAGTTTTACTCAGCAATTAGAAACAACGATATTGCAGCGTTTGAAGGTAAATGGATGGCAATGGAAAAATTCATGCTGAGAAAAGTTAGCCAAACCCAGAGAGTCAAGGGTCAAATGTTTTCTCTCATTTGTGGAGGCTGGAGCTAAACCCAAGCTTGGGTGAAAGGTAGTCAAACTCATGTATTAGACCCAGGAAAGGCGTAGCAGCACATAATCTAGGGCAACCATAGATATGTAGTGGGGAGAGGAGAGGGAGGGAGAATAAAGAGGGATCTAGGGAGACAATAAACAATGCAGCATACTCTTTACCACACTGAGAATCCAAATAATACTTACACAATCATTTAATTCTGGATAATTCACAACCTAAGCATTTATATTGCTTGTAGGGGCAAAATATAGACGAATCAAGAGACTGGGGTGTGGGCAAAGTGGGGGTAATTCTGGTTTAAGAACAAGTGCATATCATATTGTTACTTTATATGCATTTATGATTGTACAATGACTCAACTCCTTAATAAAAAATTAAGAAAAAAAGAAGGCAGAGGTCCTGAGAGGAGATCAAGGGTGCCCATGAGACTGATGCCTCCAAGAATCAGTCCATAGAGTGGACGTGGTGCGAGCTGAAGCCAAGGGGTGGAGTGGACGGTAAGATGCAAACTGAGGGCCCATGAAGCGTGTCTTGAGGCACACATCAAGGGGAAGCTGCCCGGTGACAACTGTATCACAGATGCCATCACTGAACAAGCCCGGACACTGAAACATGCACGAAAAGGGAGCATGAAGCCTTGGCAAGCCTTTCAGGCGTTAAAGCCCAGGTTCATGTGATAGAGACAAGAGAGGTATCGGCCAGAAGATGGGAGGAGTTTAAAGCCAGAGCTGCACTTCCTGCTTCTGGATGCTGGGAGCTCAGATAAGCAGGTGCCACCCCCACTCACCAAGGGTAGGGAACAGTGCACGCAGCCAGAGCTCAGCGTGGGCCTGGTGCCTTACCCTCCTTTCAGATCTGTGAGGCAGACCTTCGCTTGTTTGACAGATAAGGCAACCAAAGCTCAGAAGACAGTAATTCATCCGAGCCCACAAAGGGAGAAGCTGGGGTTGGCGAGCCTGTCTGTCTGATTGCAAAAACCATTTGTGGCCTGCTGTATCTTCTAGAGGTGGGCATTGCTGGCCTTAGCAGCCCAGGCGACAGTGCAAGTGACCTGTTCCCCTGGGCCCTTCCTCCCTCCCACCCAGACCCAGGCCTCTATGGGAAGGTAGTGAGTGGAACTGGGACTTCATAGGAGCGTTTACTTCAGGTCTTCAAAAAGAAGCCCCAAGAATGGGAAAAAACATGTTCCCTGTAGACCAGGCCACGATTTTGCATATTTCTGCCTTCTCCATGGAGCTTCTCTCCATGTTGCTCCAGGGGTGTATCTATGGAGCACACATGGCAGGTGCTGCCCTGGGCAGGACACAAAACTACCATGGGTAGTGCCCCGACCTCCAGGCGCTCACAGAAGGGGGAGATAGGAATAGTCCGGCTATCTAAAACTCAGGCCATAATCAAAACAATCGAGATCCAAACGAAGCACCATGGAGACGGGTGAGAAGGGAGAATTGATTCATTGGTACTTGGAATAGGAGTGGGGCTGGGAAGGTTTCCAGCAGAGCGGGTGTTTTCAGCTGGCATGGAAACAACTAGTGTGGGGGACGGGTACTGGGAGGTGGCGGGACTATAGTGTGGGAGCTCCCCGGAGCAGGTGAGCATAGTGTGATGGTGGAAGGAGCTTGGAGTGTCAGGGCCTTGAGCTGTTGCTGGAGAGAAGACCGAAAGGTGGGATCCAGGACCCCATCTGCCAGGGGCACTTCATAGCTGCTAAGGGCTTCTTGAAGGACCAAGCTGATGGCAAATCTTGTACACATAACTTGGCATCAAATGTGTGTCCTAACTGAGCAACGCCAAGCTTGCCTGTGTGTTTGTGAGGAAGGGAATGATTCTCCAGACTCTCTGAGAAGTACGGAGGACTGAGATGTCCACAGGTAGGCAGGGCAGCGGAGAGTGGACGTGCTGCTCAGTGACCTTCAGCTGAGCAGGGTGTACTTGGAAGTGCGTGGGAGCATTTGAGCAGCACAGGTCATTCTTTGCGTGGTCCGGGTTGTGACCATTTGCATTAGGAGGTTGAGCAGAGACAACTGCCCCTGTAATGGCCTTGTAATGCCACCTTCCACTCCCTGCTCTGTCTGCCTTACGGGGAACAGGCAGGTAGGGTGACTTTGGTGGGAAGTTTCCAGGGCCATTTGTGAGAATCCTGGTCACCTTGAAAAAAATTCAGTAGTGGATTGAGCATAGATCTTTGGGTCAGAGACCTACCTCCACCAGCCATTTGACCTTGGACAGTTTCTTTCCAGTTTCTTGTCCTTGGAAGGAAAATGTGGCCCAGAGAACCAGCTGGTCTTGCAGAGCCCACCCAAGCCCATACCTGCCTCCTTTCCTGAGGGGTTGTAGGGAGGCGGGAAGGACTCAAAGGGTCTCTGGGGTGTTGTCCTCGCACCCTTGCTTTCATCTTCTGATAAACACCTGTTGTTTTCATAACCTGCCCGCAGGCCCTGGGTTGTCGGTTGCTCTGATTCTACTCAGCACAGGCACAGTACTGAATCACAAGAACGCAGCGCAGAGCGCCCTTGAGGTCCGCACAGGCCTCTGCTGTGCTCACATTGCTAGCGTTCTTTGCACTCTGAAAACGAAGCTTTAAGGGACATGGACTTGCTGCCAAACACAGGCAAGAGGCATTCTGACAGTCAACAGGAGAAAGGCGTCGCAACCGAGAAACTCCCAAGGTGGTAGAGTTCAGTCTTTGGAGAGCCACACCGTGACCCCAAAAATCAACCCCTTAAGTCTATAGCAACAGCAGCAATGCTCATAGCACACTTCCGGCTGCCCCACAGTCCCTGGGGCCCAGCAAAAAAGTAAGGTTCGCTGCACAAAACCTTGTCTCCCACGTGCTTGAGTTCTTTTACTGAAAGGGGACAAAATGATGCGTGGGGATCACATCCAAATGCTCATCCCAGCACATTTCCCAGACAGGGAGATTCCTTTTTTTGGGAGTGGAAGAGACAAGGATGCACTGTTCAGCAGACAATGCCAGGAGTGACCATCATTCAGAAAGTGACTCTTGGCTCCTTGGTTCCACCAAATGGGGAGACTCCATTGTTCCCGTAAATTCCTATGGAGCTAAATGTTGGGACATGGCGGTAGCCCCTTTTGTCCAAACAGATGCAAGAACGGAGGAAGCACCTTTTTGTAGACAACTGGACGTTGCTTCTTGAGAGGTGTGGAGTTCTGGTAATTGGGACATTTGATCCTCATTTATTAGCAGATTCTGTATTTGTGAATTTGACTACTCAGCAAAATTATTTTGTAACCCTAAGTTACAAAATTCGGGGCATTTCTGTGGTCACAGATACAAGTAGAGTGGCGAAATGTTGAAGTTGGCTGAGGACGAAAGCCGATGGAGTCTCTCTGCTAGCTTGTTTCGGCTCTTGCACTCTGAACAGGTGTCTTTTCACGACTGCTTAGCGCCTTGTTTTGGGCATGCGTGTTTTTGCATTTCCATTTCAAATGCACCTCCAAGTGAAGTGCCCAAGGGCTGCCAGCGTCATAAGCTCCAAAAGATCGGGACCTGCCTAATGGAGAAAATACATGATAGATAACCTTTGTTCAGGTGCCAGATACAGTGCTGTTGGCCTTGCGTTAGATGTTACCAAGTGTATTAATCAGCTTTTTGGTCACTGTGACCAAAAGACTGGACAGAAACAATTAGAAGAGGAAAGTTTATTTTGGGGCTTACAGTTTCAGGGGTCTCAGTCCCTAGATGGCCAATTCCATTCTTTGGGGCCCCAGGTGAGGCAGAACATCATGGTGGAAGAGTGTGGTGGAGAGTGGCTCAGGACATGGCTATCAAGAAGCAGAGAGCGAGGTCTCCTCACCGTGGAAAAAGCAGGATCCCCATACCCATGCCCCCAGTGACCACCTCCTCCAGCCACACCCTATCTTTCCTACTGCAACCAACCAGCTAAGCCCTATCAGGTTAGGGCTCTCATAACCCAATCATTTCACCTCTAACTTTCTTGCATTGTGTCACGCATGAGCTTTTGGGGGACACCTTATATCTAAACCATAATACTGAGTCAACAGCATCTAATAAATATGATGTCTTTTTAAAAAGACCCACAAAACAGGGTCCTGTATTCATGGGTCGGCATAAGTGCTGTGACCAGAGACTAACTTAACCCTGCATTTCCCTAATGAGTCAACGTTCTCCAATTCAGCGTTCACAATGCCTTTATCAAAGAGAACTGCTGCAAATAACAAGCACTGGCCGCATTTCACTCTGAGCTTGTGCTGTGTTTTTCTGATGAGGACCTCTTGACATTTTTTTTTAATTCCCCAAGTTTACCTTAATAAAGGAGATCTTTATCCCCACCCTTGTTCTCATTCTGCTCATCTTGTCTCCCACCAACGTGCCTCCTCTTCACAGCTACAGGTTCTTATTCCCTGCCATCAGCTCCCATCCCCTAGGGAGCCATGACATCTATGTCTACAGAGTCGAACACCTTCCCTTGGAAAAACACATAGAAAGCTCCTCAGCAGAAAGGATCGGCGTTGAGGCCACAAGCAAGAACGGTAACAGAGCCGGGACACGGTGCCCCATCGTCTTCCAGCCTCTTCAGGCAGGTTTGTTGGTGTTTGCTGAATGAAGGCCTCAGAAAGGGATAATCAGAGGAGTAGTGCAGCGATCCCCACTCCAAGTGTGGGATAGCACCGCCGTTTTCAAGCACTCTCCAAATAAGCTCCATTTTAATTATCTTTGCGATGACTCCAAAGGGTCAAATAGCACAAATGCAAGGAATTTGAAAGGTGTTGATTTTTAAAAATTTATAACATGTTTTAAAAGCTTTTCCTCTTCTATATACCTCTCACCAGATCCAAATATCATACTGACATGGTTTGGGGTTAAGTCTGTACTTTGGTGGGACATGACGCTAGAGCAGCGACCATCTCTACCTCTCGGCACAGGCCACACTCTGCTCTTTCCTAAAGTTTGCACATAGATTAAGAAACTGGAAATATTCTAACTTTTAAAACATTCAAACATGCCTTAAAGGACATGCTATGCTTCAGATCCTTGAGAAAAATAAAGTGTTAGCTTCAGCTGGAATCCTTTGTTCTGTTCCTTCCTGAAGTACCTATCAGGCTAAAATCAATATCATTTCGATCCATGTTTTATATGTTAATTTCATATATATACAATTCAAAACATTGCTCTGTGGATTCTAATACTAGGAGATGGAGTCAGGGTAGGAAGCCTTCGGCAATGTACTTTGTTTTCACTTGACACTATCTTTTATTTATTTATTTATTTTTTGGTACTGGGATTGAACCTAGGGGCACTTAACCACTGAGCCGCATCCCCAGCCCTTTTCAGTTTTTATTTTGAGACAGGGTCTCTCGCTCAGTTGCTTACGGTCTCGCTAAGTTGCTGAGGCTGGCTTTGAACTTGCGATCCTCCTGCTTCAGCCTTTGAGTCACCGGGATTACACGTGTGCACCTTTGCCCCTGGCTCGATATTACCATTTTGAGATCTAGCTTGTGGATATTTGGAGACCTAGGTCACTGATTCTGCATCTCAGTTCGTCCACCTGCCTGCTGAAGCATATCTGGTGTGGCACTGTTTGGAGCAGTATTGACTTCCAGGGTGTCTCCTGGGACCTGCGCAAGTTCTCAGTAGAAGCTGAATTGTGTTTATTTGCTTGCTTGTTTTTTTGCAGAACTGGGGATTAAATTCAGGAGCACCCTAGCACTGAGCTACATCCTCAGGCCTTTTTATTTTTTATTTTAAGAAAGAGCCTTGCTAAGTTGCCCAGGCTGGCCTTGAACTTTCTATCCTCCTGCTTCTGGAGTAGCTGGGATTACAGACGCACACCATCGTGCCCCCGCTGGTATTTTCATCTTTAGTAGTTTGACAAACTTCTCTTGATGTCGTTGTATTGATTTACACACCCACTGGCAACATCGGAGGGTTCCTGTTTTTCAACCCCCTCCCAGTTCATGCTGTTATGTTTTTTTTTAAAACTTTGCCAGTATAATGAGTGCCAAGAAGTATCTCTTTTTGAAACTTATGTCCTCTCTGTTACTAAGCATAAACTTCTGTCATGGTATCAGTCCTGGGCTCCCCTGTTAGTTGCTTCTTTATATACTTTGCTGATTTCTTTCCTGGACTGACTCTCAATTTTCCAACCTAAGAGAACACGCAGTGCTGACTGCACAAGTCCTGTCCGAAGAGCCTCGAAGACCATGGCCCTGCCTCACCCTGCCTCTGATGAGGGTGAAGAGCCCCTGAATTCTGCATGCTTCTAGAAACACCCCTGTTCATTCTTGGGTACCCTGACATACCACCTGCCTGCCCACCCCCATGCAGCCTGACTTCACTGTTTGCCTTGAGGTCTTTGAGAGTAGAGTCACAGTGCCCAGTGCCCATTATTCTGTGGGTGTGTGTGTGGGGGGGGGTTGAACCTAGGGGTGCTTTACTGCTGAGTTGCACCCCCAGCTACCCCTCTCTTTCTTTTTTTTTTTAAGAGAGAGGGACAGTGAGAGAGAGAGAGAGAGAGAGAAAGAATCCATTTTTATTTAGTTTTTCATGTGGTTTTTATTGCTCCGACAACTCATTGTGTATGTGGTGCTGGGGTTCGAACCCATGTTCTTGAGCATGCCAGGAAAATGTGTAACCAGTGAGCCACCGCTCCAGCCCTCCACCTCTCCACCCCCATTTCTTTTTGACACAGGATCTTGCTAAGTTACCCAGGCTGGCCTTGAACTTGTGAGGGAGTTGCTGGGACTATAGACACGTGCCACAGTGCCTGGCTTGCCTTCTATTCTTGTTGATGGGGACCCCATGAGAATCCCAGGCACTAGAGACCATCCCTCGCCCTCAGCAACCCAGTTCCTACTCAGCTTAGTATATTCCATCCTTGACTCACCCCTCGCCTGTCCTGAAACCTGTTCTCCATGTTCCCAGAATTAAGTCATCAGCTAATTTCTGACCTCCTCAAACTCTTCTATAAAAAGTTCCTTCCCCTTGTTCTAACTGAGACTGGAAACTGAAAGCCCTTGCTTTCCCTGAGCTCTCTCAGGGCTGGAGTTTTCTCTCCCATGACCCTTTTCCCACTAGGCCTGGAGGTAAGGCAGGTATCCTCCTTGGTCCTACGCACCATGTAGACCACAATCCCTCTCACCATCCTGAGACTCCTAGGCTTGTATCTCATGCCAGCAAGCTAAACCATTGGGTGCCATTAGTCATCTAAGGACCCCAGGCCACCTCCTCCCACACCTTGAAGAGTTCAGCTCCTGAGCCACCGCTACTCTTTCCAATCCAAGTTTGTGACTCTGAGTGCTGCCAGTCATGCACGTAGATGATCCTTCCAATGCCCTGGGCTCTTGGCCACCTGATCTCCCTTCCTCCCTCTTGCCATCCATCCTACCTGTCACTTGCTCCCTGGTTATCCCAATAGTGACACTATCCAGAATCTCAGTTTCAGACATCCCACTCTGATCTTGCTGGTCACTCCCTTTTGTATTCTCGTGCCAGCCACCCATTCTCACAGCCCCACTGAGCTCTGCCAATCCTCCCATATTTTCCTTCTGTCTGTCCTCATGTCATCACCTCCCTCCCTACCCAGCTTAAATTCCAGGTCAGTGACCACAGCCACTCAACTCCCTCAATCCTCTCCTGTTATCCTTTTCAAATTCTCAAGTGCAGCAGGACCTGCCTGGAGAAAAACCACACCTCTGCTGACTGGTGTCATGACCTTGGCCATTTGTGCTCCCAGGCATGGCCATGCTTCCCCGTCCAGGTAAATCTCTCCTCTCCCATCTCCTCAGTCTTCCAGTACCTTCTAGCCCACGTCTCACCCTCAGCTTCTATCTTACCGAAAACAGACTTTTAACCTTGCTTCTGTTTTACCATTACTTCACCTTGCTTTGATTTTGCTGAAAAATGAACCCAATCAGAAGAAGTTCCCCATGGGCTCAGAGTGCATCTCCTGTCCTTACATCTGTGATGTCCCTTCCATTTCCCTTCTGGATGAATGCATGATGCTGCAGGGGGCTCACATCTCCTCTGCGCCTAAATTCAGGTCCCCTGGACTTGCCATGGACATTGCTCCAGGAAACGTCCTCCCCTGCCATTGACCTCCACATCTAGTCATTACCATCAGCAAAATCGTGTGTTAATTCTTCCTGGAGGGTATGTGGGGTGGAGGGGGGCACTCCTCAAAAGACTTATCTGTTTTCCATTTGTTTTTCTCTCTTTTTAGTCTCTTCATTGAAAATAGGAGCTGAAGCAAAGAAACCCAGCCTTTCGTACTGAAGGGCATCCTCATGCTCCCTGGAGCCCATTCATCAGGCTTCTCTCCCACCAGGGCTCTGTACTGCGCTCCTTTAATGCTCCCATCAGCAGCGCTTAGCGCAGTGGCTGGTGTCCTCCCTGCCAGAGCCTGTTTGCTCTGCCTCTGGGCTTCTTTGCAGCTCCCTCCTCATTTCTTCTCTTGGTGTTGGAGTACTCCAGTCCCAGCCTGTCTGCTCTTTGTTCCCTGGTGGTTTCACCTGGCCTCGAGTTCTACCATTCATGTATGTCCTGAGCCTCCCTGACTTTTGTCTTCACTCTGGATTTCTCTCTGGTCTCCCCACACCATCTCCAAAAGCCTATGTGCATTTTCTCGTAAAAACCTGAACTGGCATCTTGACTTCACCCTCCACAGCTTGAGCTCCTGCTCCTTCCTGAGCCACTCTCCCAAGATTCTTCCTGCCTTCCACCCACCCAAGCCAAGGCTTGGAATCACCTGGATTCCTTGCTTTCCCTCACTTCCACCACCTGGTCCTGTGGGCAAATCCTGTTGCCTCGCCTTCAAAACACATCCGGAATCCAACCATTTCTCATCACCTCCACTGCCACCACCAGGGGCCACCCTCAGTCTCCCAGCCCTCCAGGAGAACCTCTTGTTTCAATGTTTGGTGTCACCATAACAAAGTACCTCAAAGCACATTTGAGGGCTGTGATTGTGTTGTTCTCCCACTGACTGAACTGGTTTCTCTTCTGAATAAATAAATCAGAGTTGGTAGATTATTTTGCCTCCCAAATTTATTTGAACTGCTACAAAGACTGGTTCTGAGACGGGGAGCTGCTTTTGTGCTGAATTGGGTTTGAGCAACATTTGTGCCACCAAATGCTGCAAAGAGAGGCTTCCCTGGACAAGGGGAGTGTGCAGGACCCAGGGTGTCCACCTGTGTCCCATGCTATTGTGTGGAAAAAGCTTACAGAACATTAAAATACAGTCTGGTCTCTCAAAATCAGGAGAAAAGACCAAAACTCTGAGCATCAACACAGGACTGGTAGTTATCTCTGGAGAGTCTGATCTTGGGAATTTTTTTGTTTTCTTTCACTAAGTACAATTTCTAATTTTTACAAACAGTGACCATGTGTTGAAACTCATTAGAAAACTTCAATAACAATGAAGAAAGACTGAACAAGCAAAATACTATGAGAAACAACCCGAGGAGACATCATTGCAAGCCTTCCTGCGCTGTGGACACATGAGCATAGCCAGGCATTTATTTAGAGAGAGCTAATGAGATTTGGAAGATAGCACGCCTGGTTTGTGAGGTCACTGTCCCTGGGGCCTTGTTATGTTCTTTCTGGTCGTAGGGAGACCCAAGTGCTTCTCAGCAAAGCATGACTAATAATAAAATGAAAATGATAACAGTTGTATTATTTAGCCTAACAGAAATTGCAGCTTAAAATTATCTTTAAGTAAGGAGTTTTAAATGAAGACACCTATCAATTATGAACCTTTTTCACAGAGGACAGAGCGAGAAGAAATGGCTCTAAGTTGATCATCAGCTCAAAGAAGAGATCCTTGCCATGGAGGCTGGTGAGATGGGCATGAGCAGAGAGTGGGCTCTCAGTCCTAGGAGAACCAGCTACAGGAAACAGCATCTGTCACAGGCCAGGAGGTTCCTTGAAGTTCTGATTCTTTGATGTCTTGATGAAGGTATAAATCCACCTGGCCCGTTCCTGAACTACATGTCCTGGAACTCAGAGTGTCTGTATTCCTGGCCAGGACTGGCCTCTAGAGAGCTGGTGGCCATCTGTGTGATCGGAGGGCTGCCAGGACACCATTCCTACTGCTGAGTCATGCCGTGTGAAATCCTGCCAGGTGACAATCATTTTCGGTCCTTAAGAACCCAGTGGGGTATGAGTGATGCTCTTCTGGTTCTCTTTTTTCCTTTCTTTCTCTTTTATTTTTAAGTTCAGGAGGAATAAGTTTGGAGACTTTGACATAACTAGTTTAGAATTTTTTCTCTTGAGAGATTGTTAAGAAAACTTATCTGGAACTTAGAAATAAGGCAAAGGGGCATGTCCTTTCAACGTCGTACTGGGGGCATTGTTCGACGGACTCACCCAAGTATAGTTGCACTCTTGAGGGGAATAAACCTCTGTTTGACTTTACTGTGTACTAGCTGATAAGTGCAGAGACAATCAATACCTGTGTTAACATGTTGATTTCTGTCCTTTAGCAAAGATAACCACAAAGGTTCCATTCTCACATAGGGCACTCGCCAACTTCTAACATTTTAGTTTGTACTTAAATGCTGGCAAAATTCCATAGATTTCTTTGGGCTTCTTTGCTATCCTACTGGCTTAATGAGTTGAATTTTAATCTTATATTTGTATAAGTCTGAGTTATTTAGCTTTGTGTACTTGGTATGTGATAGGAAGTCGAGGACGCATTAGGGCCACAGCTCTTGAGGTGTGACATAGATCTCATTCGTGTGCGGCGAGCTTCATCTACAATCAATCATTCCCTGGAGGAGCAGGATGCATGAGGTCTCATGGAATGTGTGGCAGCCGCTTGGTGAGCAAGAGGTTGTTGGATGTTCTTCCAGACTTTTCAGCTAGCTGAGAGCAAGGTCTGAAGGAGAGGGTAGGGTTGGAACCAGGGCCACTGAAGGGAAGGAGGAAATTTCTGATTGCTGTTAATGATCAGAATTCTGAACGCATGGCACAGGCAAATCTCCAGCTGGAGAAGGAGATTTCAGAGGTGGAGGAGTCCAGGGAAGACAAGGTCTGGGTGTGACTGTGGGAGAAGCTGGTTGAAGTGGGCACGAGGCCCACTGGAGCAGAGGAGGTGAGGTGGAGGGTGGCCGGAGCCAGAAGCCACCTGTGGGGTGCCAAGGTGCTCCCTGATGGGAGTGGCAGCAGGAGTGCCTCCCCCGGGAGGCTGAAGGCCTCAGCCGTGGCCTGATCCCGCATGGCTCACCGGAAGCAAAGGCTCCAGAAGGGGTGCCACGGAGCAGTAGGGGAGCCAGGGGCTATGTGGACTGGTGGCCGTGGGGGCTGACATTTTCAACCACACTCAGAGATTTGGGGAATCAGACACAAATGGAAAAAGTCGGCCTTGAGAGGCCCCAACTGCCACAGCCATTGTTTGGGTGACTCAACCAGAGGGTCTGAGTGAGGTCCTGGCCAGTTCTGCCCAAGTTGCCCCTCCCCCGACTCCCCCTTGTATGGGGGGCACATCTCATTCTAGAACACCGCCAGGAAACAGGCCCCTCAATCTCACAGGCATCAGCAGAGGGGGAGAGCTGAAGAGGAACAGACACCTTCCCTAGCCACGGAAAGCCTCTGGCCATCTGCTCCCCTGGGGCTGCTAGGCTGCCTCCATGCGGGCTCACCCCTGCTCCCCACTCAAGGGGGCAAGAGTGCCACCTCCCCTGTGCTCTGTGTGGGCGCCGCTTCCCCCGCGTGCCTCTCAGCCGCAGCAGCTGCAAATTCCAGTTTTATCTCTGTTGTGTTTTTTAGCCTGTTTGCCTTTGATTATGGTTAGTTTTGAAAGGGAAGAGGCATACACTATCCGACTCCCTTTTTTCTTTCTCAGATGGAGTAATAAAGCTTATTTATAGTGAAATTATTTTTTCCATTATGGCACATTTGATTTTATTATTCTCCTGCCTTGCATTTTGAATTGCATCGGGAAAGAAACACGTAAAGGAATATTCCACCACCCCCCCTCCCTGGAGTTGAGTATAGAAAAAAAAAAGGCGAAATATTCTGAGTCACTCTGTACCATGCTAGCTTTTTGCCTGTGACCAACAGAATTATACTTCTGTAGGAACCCTGTGAACTCGGCGAAAAGGGACGTAGGGTTTAGGGGATGAGTGGAGCATATCTGTAGTCCCAGCTGCTTGGGAGATTCAGGCAGGAAAATCTTTGCACCCAGGAGTTCAAGGCCAGCTTGGGCAACATAGTGAGACCCTGTCTCAGGGTCTGAAAAAAAAAGAAGATGAAGAAGAAGACTCAAGATGTGGGCAAACCCAGCACCCTTCACACCTTCAGCCCCTGGCTCCCACCACTAAGGGTCCTCTCCAAGGCTGCAAGGTGCCGTGGCAGAGCATGACCCTTCGACTCCTGGAAAGAAGTCTGAGCCTTGCTCATTTTGCTCTTTTGTCCTTCCACTCAAACCAGCTGAAAACACCACCCACTCCTGGTATCTGTGCTTTTGGGCACAGCTCCTGGGCTCCCCAGGTTACTTCTCTATCACCCTGGGCTTTGCTTTCTTAGGCCTGGAAAGAGGGCAAGGAAAACCTTTCCCCTTGGAATCAAGGAGGATCCTTAATTGCGAAGCTGGCTTGCAAAAGATCTGGTTGAATTGCACATAGATGATGGTCTCATGTTCTAGATTCTTCGATGAGTCCATGTTTCTTGCTGTTTTCTTACCGTGGCTTTTTACAGTGTTGGGCTGAGTAGGTAGAGTCAGTCAGCCACCGCGGAGCGACAGGGATCCATTCCGTGAAATGAATCATGCAAACACATTGTGTGAGTGTACTTACACAAACTAAGACGGCTGCAGTGTGACTAGGTGACATGCTCCTTCGGGACCACCATCATGTATGAACCAAACTGCTGTTTTCCATAACTCTATCTAAACAAGAGACGTATGCTTCTGCTTTCATTTCTAGGAGAGAAAATGGAATTGCATGGGAGGGCTTCAGGTGTTGCCTGAAGTCCCCCAATTTAGGGAAAGAGCTTTGATCAAACCCTATTGCTTCTGCTTCAATCTGTGCAGATAAAAGAGAAATAGACCTTTACCATTCGTAATGCTCTCCAGAGAGAGGTGGGGTGCTGAGTATCCCATTTTTCTGTAATCTGCTTGCTCTTCTGGTGCTTTAAAAAGCATCCTACCAATGTGGAGAGATCTGCACCCTCATCCATACTGGCAGGAATGCAGCCACTTTGCAAAACAGTCTACCCGTTCCTTAAAACGGTTAAGCACAAAGTTAGGATATAATCCAGTAATTCTGCTCCTAGGTGTGTAGACGTAGGAAAACTGAAAAACATGTGCATATAAAAGTTTGTACACAAATGTTCATGTTAGCATTGCTCATACTTTTTTTCTTAAGATAAATTAAATGAAGGGTTGGAACGGTGGCTCGATGGTAGAGCACTTGCCTGGCATGCGCAAATACATGAGTTCAAACTCCAACACAACGAAGTGTCCGTGGAATGAAAGTCACATGAAAAACTAAATAAAAAATACTTCTCTCTCTCTCTCTCTCACTGTCCCCTCTTCCTTTAAAAAAAAAATTAAATGAGGGGCTGGAGCCGTGGCTCAGTGGTAGAGGGCTTGCCTGGCATGCACGAAGATCCAGGTTCGATCCCCAGCACCACGTACACAACTAAGTGTCAGAAAAACAAAAATAACCAGATGAAAAAAGTAAATAAAATTGACTCTCTCTTCTTCTTCTTAAAAATTAAACAAATTATTATCTGTTTTGTTCCTTAGCGAGTCATATTTTTGTAAATGACTCTAGCAGTGTGAACACATGGCCTTCCTTCCCCACTCTCCTAATGATTCTAACGTTGCCTGGTGAGGAAGAGTTCTATGCCTGAGCCCAGATTCAGCCCACAGCCTCTGTGGCAAGCTCGTGGATTTTTCACAGCGGGTCTGTGTTCATCGGTGGAGATTTGAATCATATTATTGAATGCTGGATGTACCTTCCTTGGGAATTTAGTTCCCTTTTATTTCCAAACACATTTTCTTCATTTCATCATATTTATTTCTGTGCTCTGCCTCAAGCTCTGACAAATTTGAAAGTTTCCAAAAGCACAGAGAAATGCATTATTTCAATTATGTCAGCTACTTGCAGTTGTTCTTTTAGTTTATAATAATGAAAAGATGGAATTCATAATTTTTCCTTTGGATATTTCATTCTTTTGCATTCTACATTTCTATATTTTGCTTTCAGTCTCCTCATTGAATTTTTGATTTCTGAAATAGCAATTTTACATAGCTATCCAATGGCCCATGTATCCACAACAGAGTGTGTTGCCAAGCATAGGAAATGAATGGACTCTTTATTGAAATGTTGAACGGCTGCATAGCAGAGTCCACATATAGAAGTGAGACCAAGATCTGGACTGAGGTTCCACCACGAGTATCATCAAGATGACATTCCAGTGGATTTAGAATTCCATCGGACTTGGTAGCTCCCCAATGCTATCTAACAAAGTAGCATTTTGCATGATCTCAAGTGTCCATCAGAGTTCACATCCTGGCCATTCTGAACCACTTGCTGTGACCCACACTTTCCGTGCTCTGCTTTTTTTCTGTCTCTTCAGCCTGTCTTTCCATCTGCTAAGGTCACCCTCCTCTGCTCACTGTGATGTTTTCCTGAACCCAGACTAGCTTGGGTGCTTCCAGAGAGCCTCGCTGCATCTTCTCAGCATGTCCAATACTGCTTTGCAACTGTTGAGGTGTCTGTCCCTCCTTTCCAGCTAAGGGCGTGTTCTGTACCATGGACCTCTATGGCTGTTGGTGAGGCAGTTGGTGATGCTTTTGAATGCATAAGATAAAACACATTCTGGCTCAGGGCACAGTGGAGACAGCACATTCCATCCTGTCTCCCAGTGAATGGTGCTGCAACCCCAGGTAGGATGTGTAGAATAGCTGCTCAAAGACTCCCAAAAGCAAATGTTATATGATGGGTAAAGAAGACAGAATCTCAGGTCCTGCTGACCTGGTGGTGAGCTACCATTTTTCCTCTTCTAGAATCATTTCCCCTGGATTCAGCACAGCCTGGAATACAGAAATGGACACCATCAGAGAGAGAGAGAGAGAGAGCTGCTAGAGAAACCCTCCAACCCAGAAAGAAGTCTCCTAATACTTAGAAGGGATAGAGAAATCCCATTTGGTTTTTTCTTTGCGTCCTTCTCTTATGTCCCAGCTCCCAAGGCCACAGCAGGAGAACTTGCAGGACCCTATACCTCTGAGGCAGGAGACTCTTTCTTGTGACCAAAGATGCTTCAGTCCCAAAAGGATGGGAAAAAACAACCCAATGCTATTCCCCATCCCCTCTATTCTCCCACAACTTGTCCCAGAACACAGATATGATTGTGGAAATGCATAGCAGAACAGGCTCCTGGGAGCTAGAAAGTACTGGAAAGAGGGAAGAGCTAGGAAAAGGAGCCCTATAAAGTTGTTTATGAACTTCTGTGTCTCTGCTGGGATGTACAAAAATAGACCTGACCATAAACAACATACCATCAACTTTGACAACTGAATTACAAAACAAACCATTGCCCAGGTCCCATGCTGGCCACTGGTCACTATACAGGTGCATGGGGACAGAACTGAAATCCTGGAATACAGAATTGCAACCCATGGAAGACTGGAACTTGTGAGCCAAATTCAGCCAGGTAACGAGACAACATTTTCTAAAGAATTTAATAAAATCTAGAGTCTTCTAACATAATCATCAAAATGTCCAGGATATAATAAAAATTTTCTCAGCACATATGAAAAACTAGGAAAAGAAAATCAACAGATGCCAATGTTGAGATGACAGAATTTAAAGCAGCTATTGTAAAAATGCTATAACATATAAGGGAAAACGTTTTTCTCCACACCCCGCTCCCCTGCCCCGTCCTGGGGATTGAACTCAGTGACATTCTACTACTAAGCTACATTCCCAGCCGGTTTTAGTTTTTATTTTGAAACGGGTCTCTCAAGTTGCCAAGGTTGACCTTGAACTGCCTCCGCCTCCCAAGTTGCTGGGATTACAGATGTGTTCCACTACCCTTAGCTAACATTTTTGAAATAAATGAAAGGATAGAAAATGTTCAAATAGAAATATAATATATAGAAAAGACCCGAAGGACATTTTAGAAATAAAAACTCATAACTGAAACAAAAATCTCATTGGATGGGCTCAATAGCAGAATGGGGATGACAAAAGAGAATCAGATCAATAAAAATTATAAACTCTAGCCATTTATAGAAAAAGATGACAAATAAGAACAGAGATTCATGAACCTGTGGGAAAATACAAAAAGTTCAACATCTTGTCTTCAGAGACCTGGAAAGAAAGAAGAAAGAATGTGTACATAAGAAAATTTAAAGGAGCGATGGCTGAAAGTTTCCCAGATTAGGAGAAAAATAAAAAACAGACTTCAAGAAGTCTAGGAAACCCTAAACAAAACCCATGTCCACATACATCATTATCAAACTACTAAAAACTAAAGAAAAAATATTTAAAGTAGCCAGAGAAAAACAACACATGACTTACAGGGAAATATTGTTCAAATTGATGCAGATTTTTCCAGAAGGAAATGGACTATTTTTCAAGTGCTGAAAGTACAGGGCTGTTAACTCGCAACTCTATTTCCAGTAAAAATGTCCTTCAGGAATAAAGACAAATAAAGTCTTTCTCGAGGGAAGCAATACTAAGAGTGTTCATTGTCACAAGCCCTGTTGCTTCAGAAGTTCTTCAGACAGATGGGAAATGACACAAGAAGGAAAGTTGGAAAGCCAAAAGATACGAAGAAAGGACAACAGAGATGGCAAATACCTGGGTAAATATAATAGACTATTCTTTTGAGTTCTTTAAGATATGTTTGATGGCTGAAAACAAAACTGATGCCATTACATTTTGATGTAATGAGTAAGACAGCCACACCATGAAGGACGATAAGTGGGAAACTACATGGTGATAGCATACCCCTTGAGTGGCAAAATATTGACTCCATATAGACTGTGAAAAGTGGAGTATGTAATTTTAGTCCCAAGAATAAGCACTTTAAATTACATAAATAGCTAGCAAAAATGCAAGAGAGAACTGGGCATGGTGGTGCACAGCTGTAATCCCAGGTACGCAGGAGGCTGAGGCAGGAGGAGTTCACAAGTTCAAGGCCAGCCACAGCTAGTAAGACCAACTTCATGGTAGAGCAGCACCAGGTTCAATCCTCAGTATAGAGAAAAAAAAAATGCAAGAGATAAAATGGAAAATAAAGATCTGTTCAAATAACCTAAAAGGAGGCAAAAGGAAAAATACAGAAACTAAAGATACAGAGGCAAACATAAAACAAGTAGTAAAATGGCAGACATGCATTAGAAAATAGCAGAGATTACATTAAATGTAAATGGATTAATTAAAAGATGATTGCTACGAGAGACTCAGTCAGATGGTATCTACAAGAAATTCATTTCAAGTACAAATACAGGCAGGCTAAAGAGAAAACTGGTACATATATATGACATATATACCATGCATAAAAAGGGATAATACATAATGCTTTTCATGAAATGTGTACCTGCCAACCAAACAACAGAGAGGGAAAATAGTGCCGAACCCAACAGGACTAACATAAGAAATAGGCAAATCCACATCCGTAGTTGGGGACATCAACATTCCTCTCAATAACTGACAGAATTGAATAGACATAAAATCAGCAAGGGTACATTATGGAAATCCAAACAATGCTACAGGCAACTGGTTCTAATTAACAGTGACAGAACAAACCACTGAGCGACAACAGAATACACATTCTCCTCAAGTTCACATGCAATTCTCACCCAGATAGACCGTATCCTAGTCTGCAAAACAAAGTTTTTACAAATTTAAAGACTGAAACATACGAAGTATGTTCTCTGATCACAATCAGTTAGACTAGAAATCAATACAGAAGAGTGAGAAAATGTCTATACTTTCGGAAATTAATCAGCACTATTAAACTTATACATAAATCACAGGTTGTAAAGGAAGTCGCATAGAAATCAGAAAATATTTTGAACTGAATGAATATGAAATATAATAAATCAAAATTTGTGGGATGCAGCTAAAACACTGCTTAGAGGAAAGTTTATATTGTTAAAATACTCATATTGGAAAAGAGGAAAGTGTCAAACTAATAATCTGAACTGCTGCTTTAAGAAATTAGAAAAAGAAGAGCAAAATAAAACCAAAGCAAGCAAGGAAAAGGCTAATAAAACTAAGAGCAAAATCAGTGAAATTGAAAATAATTTCAAAAACAACAGAGAAAAGTCAATGAGTGCAATGAAATTGATAAATCTATAACAAGACTGTCAAAGAGAAAGAGAGCACAAACCACCAACATGAGGAATATAAAAGAGGTTATTGCTATAGACTCTACTCATACATTTGACAATTTAGATAAAATTAAAAAATTCTGCAAAACTTAACAAAATTAACTCAAGAAAGGATACAGATCACTACTACTATTTTAAAATTAAACTTGTTTATATCCTCTATAAAAGTAATCTCTAGGCAAAGATTCTAGCATATGAGCATACTCTACCAAATATCTTAAAAAGAAATACAATGAGTTATGTGTAATCCACCGTATCTTCTTCTAGAAAACAGAAGAGGAGGGAACACTTCCCAAATTATTTTTCAAGGTCAGCATTATCCTGCTGTCAGAGGCAGAAAAATATGATGCAAGAAGAATACTGAATAACATCTCTTGTGGACACACTGCAAAAATCATCAGCAAAATATTAGCAAATCCTCGGAAATACATAAACATCCAAAAAGGACATTTACCATAATTGACCATTAGGGGAAAGCAAATTAAAATCCTGATGAAATAGGACCACACACCTATTAGGATGGTGAAAATTAAAAACTGCTGACAATAATAAGAACTCACAACGCAAAGCAACTGAAACTCTGATGCATCACCATCAGGAATGCAAAATTGCAGTCACTCTGCAAAACCACTTGGCAGTTTCTTATGAAACTAAACACACACTTAACATATGACCCAGCAGTCCCGAGTGAAGTGACAATTGGTGTTCACAGAAATCTGCGTGAATGTTTAGAGCAGCTCCTCTCACGACCGCCAACGGCAGCCAGCAGCCCAAATGTCCTTCAGCAAGTGAGTGGGTAAATAAACTGTGCTCACTCCCACAATGAGATACCATACCATTAGCAGCAGAAAGGAATGAGCTGCTGACACATGCAATTTGGATAAGAAGCCCATCTTAAAAGTTCTGCATTACTGTATGATTCAATTTGCATGAAATTCTTGAAAAGATAAAACTTGTGGCAGAGAACAAATCAATTATGTCCAAAACGTGAGAGGCTAGCAAAGACTAGTACCTCCTCACTAACTGCTGTAATTTTTCCCCCATTCAAATTCATGGGCTCCTGAGTCCTAATTATCAACCGTTTGTGGGGAGAGTCTATGGATCCCAGGTTAAAAACCCTGCTGTAGCCCATATGCGGTGTAGAAAATGTATTTATTTTATTCATCCTTCTGTGGCTCACATCTAGGAGAGTGGACCAACATATAACAAGTGCTCAATTATTTGGTGAATAAAAGAATAAGTGAATGAACAAACTGGCAAATGATTTAAGCATTTAACAGTGCATTGAGAGACTCCAAGAAAAATGGGTGCCATTGTTTAAGCCAACATGGAGTCACTGTTGGTAATTATTAGCTGGACTCTCTCAAATAACTGTACTTCTCTGCTTGGGCACCGACCAAGTTTTGTCTTGTGGTGTTGCACCTGCTCTGTTTCTGAGTATTTCTCCAGTGTCTGTCCTGTATAGGGAATACAATTAAATATACAAGTCTTTTCTCCATAATTATAAGCCCATTGTCAACAAAAGTGGTAGACAACTGTCGGTGAAGCACACAATGTAATTAGAGATTTATCAGGCTCTGTAGGACCGAACTTAATAGGGGCAGTGCTGACATAATAATGAGATTCTCTTAAATGGGCCCCGGGTGGAGGGGCCACTAGAACTCAATCACTGGAAGTTTCTGGAAATTTGGACAGACTGAATGAGACGCTGCACTTTCTTGACCCTGCCATGTGCCAGCAATCTTTTTTAGTCGTGGCTGGGAGGGTATCTAATAGACCTAAATAAAAGATTGGGAGAGGCTAACAGCTTAGGTCAAGTCCAATTTAAGATGCCCTTGATGGTAAGACCAACCAATCTTTCATCCATCCATAAGAAAGAAGAAAATCATTGCCAATAGCCCGTGATGGATGACTTTAATGACAATCTTGAATGGCATCTGAATCAGTCACATCAGATCCCTTTTAATCTGTCTGTCTTCTGAGGAGTGTGCTGATGCGACAGATGTCTCCATAACAGAAAGTCACACAGCTTCTCAGATCATGGGCACCTTCCTTTTCTAGGTGCTTGTTCTTTGCAAGAACATGTGGACTCATGACCGTTCCTTCTGTGACAGCATTCTTCATTAATAACACATTTACAGAAGCCAAGTAGCTTCTGTGCTCATCATTTCAATGCTGAATCCCAGCAAAACCTCTTGGAGGACGTTTCTAAAGAGCAGTTCAGCTCTCGCATTAAATTCACAGCTGAAGCAATGATAGCTATAATCCAGGTGCTAGACTTTGGAATGGCAGGGCAATAATGTCATGACTGCCACTTGGTGATGGCATTTTTTTTTCTCCTGTACTGGGGATTTAACCCAAGGGTGCTCTACCATTGAGCTAAATCCCTGTCCCCACCTTTTTTAATTTTGAGAAAGGGTCTCACTAAGTTGCCAAGGGTGGCCTTGAACCTGCCATCCTCCTGCCTCAGCCTTCCAAGTAACTCAGATGACAAGCTTGTGCCACCATGCCTGGTAGCTGATGGCTTTGAAAAGCCACTATTGATTGATTTTGATGCATCCCAATTTCAGGCATGTTAAAGTCTAACACTGTGAATCAGTGGAATTCAGTGATTCTGTTGAATTCTGTAACCGGGGAGAGAGTTTTACACGTAGAACATGTTTCTTGAACATCCTGTTTGCTGGGGAATGTTCTAAAGCAACGGTGGTAAACAAGCGAGATGACTCTGCTGCCCACATGGAGTTCACACAGTAGGGAGAACAGACAGTACGTTAATAAACAGAAAAACGATCAGCCTATTCTAAGCACAATGGAGGAGGCTGAGCCGGAGCCTCACGGTGGGCCAGGTACAGGATGCTTACACACATTTGTGAGAAACCTACTCAAATTTTGCTGATTTCCAGTTAGTCAACATTTGCATTTTGATCTCAGCGTCACTGAGAGCTTGAGGAGGGATCAACTGTTCCAAGGTATGCCCAGGACAAAGGGTTCCCCAAGACGGGCACTTTCAGTTCCAAAACAGGCAGTCCCAGGCTTCCTGGCACCATTGGCCACCATATGGGAGTTTTAAGTTGTTGGGTTTTTAAAAATTTTAATATTTTATGAAAAACAATAAAAATTAAAAAAATAAAAATTAATATTTTATGACTATTTCCATGTCTGATGAAATTTGATACTAAGAAACTACAACTATGGCTTTTATTTTCTTTCACTCTTATCACTCTTATTTTCATGAATAGAAGTTCATTCAATAGATAGGACTATAATCATATACCCTTAATGTATTCAGCCATTCAACAACACTGATTAAGCTTCTCATGAAAGTCCTTTATGGGCTATAATGATAGGTCAAGTTTGCTCCAAGGAGTGAGAAGACCTGTCCAAAACAGCCAGAAAAGAGTTATGGAGCACACCTGTTATACCAGTTACATGAGAAACTGAGGCAGGAGGCTTGCAAGTTCAAGGCTAATCTGAGCACCTTAAAGAGACACTGTCTCAAAATAGAAATTTAAAAGGGATGAAGATATATCCCAGTGATAGACTGCCCCTGGGTTCAATCCTCATGTTAAGGTGGTGGCATGCCGGGTGTCCACCAAAGGCTCCTACTGGGAGAAGGTGGGTGGTTGATGCAGTGAGTTCGGGAGGGCAGGGGAAGCTGCTTTAGTTTCATAATTTCATTTTACTTTGGATGAACAATACCATCCAGAAGCTCCGAAGAAGAGTAATTTTTTTGCCTTTGAAATGAATTAAACGCAAAACCAACTGCATCCTTTCATGTTAGGACTTATTTTGGTAAAATTGTACCTTTCTGGGTTTTTTTTTTTTGCTAATAGACAAGCTGAAGTCTAGATTACAAATGTTTTTGTGACTATTAGAAACATGTATTTTTCTCTTTAAAACAATGAAATATGTATTCTTGGCTTTCTTTCCAGTAAGGATCCACCCTGAGAAGTTATTTTCCAGTCTGTATGAAAATGTGGGGCTTAGGTTGCTAGTGGCATTGCAAGGCAGAGGGCCCTTGACTCACAAGGCTCCCCTCTTGATTTTTTTACTTTACAATGGTATAAAAGCGATACACGTTCAGTAAAAAGCATGCTGTAAATTTTTGATTTTGATCATTTCCCCAGGCTAACATTAGGCACCTGATACTCTCATAACGCTGGGCAGCGGCAGTGTGCCTGCAGCTCCCAGTCAAATTGATGACCCTGCCACGGTAGTATCCTCTTCATCGGTGATTAACTTTGGTTCAGTGCTGTGAACATTCTGCAGTCCCAGTGCACATTCATGGTGGCGCCCATGCAACCATTCTACTTGTCCCATTCAGTACAGTGGTGAATGTATGACATGAGATGGCCAAGACTTTAGTGTACATGGGCTTTGGTCACATGATTTTGTCCAACTGCCGGCTGATAAGTGCTCTGCACACCATTAAGGCAGGCTTAATGATGTAGTTTGGGTGTGTTAAATGCATTTTGAGCTCCTGCTACTGTCATTTTTGAGGATGTAACCTCATCACAAGTCTAGAGCACCTGTACTTACATTAGTTTTCACAACACCTCTGTGCACTTCACGTTTCATCTCTGCTGCTCAGTCCCAGGGTGATGTGTAAGAACTCAAATACCTACTGCAATATTTTACGGCTATTGTGTGATTTCTTTCCTTTCTCCTTAAACACTTTGCATTTCATCTTCTCTCACATATCATGAGCACACAATTCCTTAAGGACCAAACGTGTTGAATGCCATGGCTGGTGTTAAAGGCATTATATTTGAATCAAGCAATTAAACTTTCCATGTGATCACTCCCATTTATTACTTTTTCAAAAAAGATGGACGTTGTCATCTGGAAATCAGGGAGGCCATTAACTCCGTAACCAATTCCAACATCCCAGCTCATAGATGTCAAAGAAATAGAACTTCGAGTGTGAGGCTGTGGTGTGTGTGCTAGGAGCAGCAGAAAAAAGAGACCGAAAAGTCTTTAAGTAAAATGTGGAATAAACATTTCAATTAGATATGCTTTACAGGCTGATTTTTATTTTCAAGCTGAATAGCTGCTGTCAAAAATAGATTTCCCTTTCTTTCCAAAGTGCGGACAGGAGCCAGTAAGTGGCAGAAATAATCACATGCCTTTCTTGGACTAATCCTTACTTTCACCCCAAAGGGTTTTCTTGTGTAGGAACCAACAATTCCTTGGATGGAAGCACTGGATAGGCTAGTCATTATTTTGAGATTTAAGGGACTTCGGATTCTTGGCAGAGCTCCCTTGTTTTTCTAGAATAATAGGCAAATTGCCGGATGAAGGGCAAGAAGCTGATCCACATAGGTCCCTGGCTTTGGGTTCCTATTGAACAAGTGGAAGAGCGGAGTGGCTGGCGGCTCACATCTGTGCTACGTGACATGACATCTGGTGGCTGCAGTGGTGGTCTCCCCGGTCCTGGTCTCTTGGAAAACAACAAGCTCCCTGCTTTTCCTCTGGGCTTGCAGGCTGCTGTAGGAAGACCTGGGGAGACATCTGCTTGTTGCCAGCACAGCCACCAAGAGGTTCGAAATAGCAGAATTGCTTGTAGAGAGGGAACAATCCCTCGATTGTCAGAGTCCTTTTTCGCTTTTCGTGCAAATGCTGGGTTGCTTTGTGGCGCAGTCAGAGGGGAGGTGCTGTGTTGAGCAGCCTTGCTGGTGGCAATGCTTCCTCTGTGCTTTCTGCTGCTTCTTGCACTGGAAAATTCCATCCTTGAACACTGGGATTATATGTCACCGCTGCTGAAATCATAGACAGAGTCCACTTAATTTGCTGCAAGCAGGAGAAATAGCCAGAGAGAATGCGAGACGATAGCATTCCCTTGTATAAAGAGAGGCTTGAATAAGGCCAGTGAACCAAAGAGCCAGGTCACAAACCCTCAGGGGGTCATGAAAATCTTCCCGGGTTTCCTGTCTTTAGGAGCAAAAATGATGCTTGTTTAAAAAAAAAAAATATATATATATATATATATATTTAAGGTTGGTCATGGTGGTTTATATATTCTATGATTCAGCCTACTAATTTCTGCACTTTTACATATTTTTTTAAAAAAAATTTCGGTGACAAAGAGTTTTTAGAAGGTATTAAAATATCTTTTCTTTCGTTTCAAGGTTTCCAGAGCCCCTGAGTGGATATCTCGTTCGCATGTGCTGCAGGGAGGGCCACTCAAGGAAGCATGCTTGGTCTTGGCCTCCGTGAGTTTATCTGCAAACGGACCCCCCAAGTTCTAGCCCTCTCTTATACCTTTTCACCTGGCCTTTATTCTTAGCCGTCTGTTTCTTGGTCCAGATCCTAATCCGAGCATTTATTAAAGTCTAGGAGCATAAGCAACACAGATGTTGGAATTCGTGTCAATAGTTGAGTACAGAGCTTCATGATAATCTTCACTTTCTCTGAAGATGGCCTTTGGTCACATTCTGTCCCTCAGATGATGCCCCTGCACATCAGGAACTCAGAGTACAGAAGGAAAAGACAGTGACAATTATGCCTGATTTTGGTTTTCATTTACAGAGAATAAATAGTTGTACAGAATTAAAACAGATAGCAGCTAGTTGATATTTTAAGCACAAAACATAAGAATTTCAGACATAAAATAATGAAAGCATTGTGTGCGTGTGTGTGTGTGCGCGCGCTACATCCCCAGCTCTTTTTATCTTTTATTTTGAGACAGGGTCTTGCAAAATTGTTAGGCTGATCTCAAGCTTGGATCCTCCAGCCTCAGCCTCCCAGATAGCTGGGATGATAAGTTTGCTCCACCATATTCAGCAGTTTCAACCTATATATTATTCTTGAGCACTGAATAATGGACACAAAATAACTTTGTTGTTGTACTTTACCTCTGAGCTACATATCTAGCCACGGCCTTTTTTGGGGCACAGGGTCTGGCTGAGTTGCTGAGTCTGGCCTGGAACTTGTGATTCTAAACCTCAACCTCCCCAGCTGCTGGGATTATAGGCGTGTGCCACCATGCCTGACTAAAATAACTCTTTTATTGAATTCCTCCCAGTGTCTGGTGACCTTGAAATGGTTGTCATAAAATTTATTGTTTAGTCACTGTTTCCTATATCTTGAGGGAAAAGAAAAGGTAGAAGTTTCTAGAAATGGGGCATAGAGGTGCATTGTAAGTTTACAGGTTTTAGACACGCTTTTGAAATTTAATGGTAATCCTCATACTAGGTTAAATTTTAAAATAAGTGGAAAGACTATAAACATTTATAATCATATCAATAAAATAAAAAATGCTATTTACTCCGAGTTTCTTCTTTTTCATATCATATCAGGCAGCTTCTGTGTGCATCTCTCACCTCCACCCCACCTTCTGTATCAGCCTTTGCTGGGGCAGCCAGCTTCCTGCAGGTGTCAGTGGACCCTGCCTTGTCTCAGCTGCTCCATATGACTCACTTTGTCCTCTGGCTCCTCTGGGATGGTGTCCTGCCATTCCAGTGTGCGCAATTTGGAAACACCTGAGAAGCAACCCTGGACCAGAAAGAAATGGGAGTCTAAGAGATGGTCCCCTTTTGCTTTTCTCAGGCTGGGACTTCCAAGGCATGTTCCTCCTGACGTCCAGAGGAAATGGATCCCTTCACCACATTTTCTCCTTCCCGGCTTTGCTCCCTCCAGTCCCCAACACCTGTCTGCTGGGATCACTCACTCAAATCACCCTCCCCTACAAGAGCCCTGATTGCTGCCGCCTAAGGGGGACCCAGCTAAGATGCGAACGTGATACACTAGAATCAAGGCATGAATTTGAATTTGGATTGTATTTTCTGTGAATGGGATTCGAAGAGAAATTTGGAAAGAGTTGGACCAGATGGTCATAGGAATGACAGCATTTAGAATTAGGATCGCCAGGTTCATGTCCAGCCTGTGTCCAGGCTAAGGATCTGAGACTCCCACAAAAGCAGTAAGAGGTCCCCAACTGTCATCAAGTTGAGGAATACCTTTGGATATGTGAGACATCAGCAAACACCAGAAAACAAAACCGAACATTTTCACAATTCTTCAAAACACCCAGATCCTGTAAGTCTCCTGCACTACTTCTGGGTGTAATTACAAGCTGAAGAGAGGTGTTCCTAAGGAACTGTGAATGTCTCTTCCTGCAGGGAAATGTAGAGGCAGGGGGGCTGCTATGCTTCCCTCATGACGCATCCGAGGGACAGCGGGCTTTGCACCAGCCAGGGCTGTTGCCGGCATCTGGTCACCTCTGGAACTTCTGTATAATACATGATCTAGGCCATCTTTTTTCTAAAGATAATGCTTGCACTAGGAGGGAGATTGGAAATGCCGATTTTGGGGTTCTACACCAGAGCCTCATCAGTCTGTTTTGAAAGTTCCAGGCCATTCTGCAGCTGGCAGGGGTGTGAGAACTACTGCCCTGGGCCCTTTCCTTCTCACCCTGGCCTGTGGCTTGGGGACCTTGACTGTTGATTCACATTCTCTTCCACAGAATGGGCTCGGGAAACAAAAGATGACTTGATTAGCTGGGAGGTAGGTGACTACCCAGCTTACAAACAGATCATGTTCTGGACTTTGGAAGTCAGCTGCCTGGGATGTGAGTTGTTTTCCAACAAATGGCAGATTGGTTCCCACGCCAGTGTACCAGGGTATATTTAATCCTGAGTTAAGCTGGAGTCACAATGAAAAAAGCAGGTCACAATGCTCATGTAGTATTAGAGATTAATCAAAGCAGAATAAAATCAGTGCAATGCAGAGATGGTTTTGGCTAATGGTGGTGGTCAAAGCAGAGGTCCACCTAGGGGTAGTTGAGGTTCTGAAGAATTTATGGCCTTTCTTTCAGAATGTCATGGTTCTGATTCCTAAATGTGGTTCTGGCTATTATCCTCTTTGCTGAAGGTAAATTTCCCATGGGGTGGGGAGCATTCTGATACAAGCTGGCAGGAATTGAAATGGAGAGAGAATTAAAAAGATTGGGGGTGTATCTGTTAACGTCCGCACCAAGGGAGACCCAAGGTACTTGAGTTACGTGAGTGACAAGCAGGGAGAGGCAGCCAGGCACAGACATGGTCAGGATTCTCCTCTAACATTGGCTGGAAAGCAGATGAACACTGACCACATGGCTGGGCAGCTGCCATTCCAGCTCACTGGTTCACTGATTCTGCTCACCTGTGCCCCTGAGTGCCATTCCATGTCACCAGAGTCCTCGATCTCCTTGACCAAAGATGGGCAGCTGACTGAGGCCTTGCCAGTGTCCACTGAGATGGCGGGGCAAGATGAAGTGGACGACCCCTTTTTCCTCCCTAGAGACTGGAACTGAGGAAGATTCAGATTTGCTCACGCCAAGTGCTTCACAGATCAAAGACTGCTGGTGGGCCTTCCCGGCGTGGAAATGCTTCCTCTTCGGTTTCACCATGGCTTGATGCCTTGATTCACCATTCTATTTTTATATCATACAAATTATTGAAGCTGCCAGCTGAATGGCTGGATTTGGAGGAGTGTGGTAGCCCTAATGGAATTAATTAATTGAATAATATTGCCTGACAAATGGCTTCATTATACCCAAGAGGGCCAGCAACTTAATTACTGATGTCATTTATCTCTCTATTTGCACCCCAACAATAAATGACTCTTTCTCATTAACTTTGGGTCATCTTCCAAAAGGAAGAAAAAAAAAGCCAACATTTCAGGAAGGGGGGAAAAAAGAAGCCAAGTCTTTGTTCCCTACCTCATTATCCTGATAAATCATAACAGACTCCACTAATTAGATGGGCAGCCATAACTGCTGACTCCTGCCCAAGAATTACCTCAGAAAGAAACCCCACTGAGAACGTTCCCTCCCCCTGGGAGGAGGTGAAGGGAAGTCTGTAATGGAAAAGGGGACCGTTATTCCAGCCAGGCTGGGGGAATTACTGTTGTCAGGACAGATTTATAGACAGAAGCGCAGGGGCCATTTCAGATATGTCACCTATGTGCTATGGCCACGGCCAGGTGTGTGACGCAGCCCTCCTAATCCAATAAGTCATGGTCCTTGGAGCATCCAGCTGTGCCCGGGAGATCAGAACCTAATTAAGCAGGGGAACAGTTGTAAAGAGGACCCAGTTTGATGTGGCCAAATTAATTGCTGAGATTGGACTTGTGTTTAGTAACTGAAAACAGTGAATTAGCTACAGCCGGGATACGGCTAATCCCAGTCTCGCTGCGACTGTGTATTAAACAGTCTGCACTCGCCCCAGAACACAAACAAGAAAGGATTTGCCGCAAAGGTAAAACCGCATCCTCGCGCAGGAAAAGCTGGAGATGCAAAGCAGCAGAGAGGGTGGCCGAATGTCCTGACTGCTTGCTGGGACAATCCTAGTCACTGCAAAAATTTTAACAGCGTTCCCTTTCATTCTCAAAAAATGTCCGGGTTTGGACAGAGCATTCATTGGTTTTTGCATTTCATGTTAATTTTCTTTCTTTTGTGATACTAAGGATTGAACCCAGGGGTGCTCTACCACTGAGCTACAGTCCCAGTCCTTTTTATTTTTTATTTTGCGACAGGGTCTTTCCCAGACCGGTCTCACACTTTGGATCTTCCTGCCTCAGTTTCGCGAGTTGCTGGGATCGCAGGTGTGCACTACCATGTGTGGATTTTGTGTTGATTTTAAGATGCCCATTTTTTCTTTTTCTTTACCAGAGACTGATGTATGGGTTGATTTGTGTCTCCCCAAAAGATGTTGAAGTCTTAAGTCCCCAGACCTGTGGATCTGGCCTTATTTGGAAATAGGGTTTTTTTTTTTTTTTTTTTTTTGCTGACAATGCACTTGAGATGAGGTAACAGGATAGGCCCAAATCCAATATGACCAGTGTCATTAGAAAAGAAGAAATTTGGACCCAGAGGGTCACACAACAATGTGTGAAGGTGAATGCAGAGATCGGGGTACATCTTCAAGCCGAGAACCCTAAAGATTGTCAGAAGCCAGTGGCGAGACAGGGAACAGATTCTCCCTTCCAGCCTCAGGAGGCCCCAACCCTTGATCTCAGATTTCTGACTTCCAGAACCGAAACAGCAAATACATGTTGCTTAAGTCCCCTGTCCGTGGTGCTTTGTAACAGCAGCCCAGCAAATTTACCCATGTGGATGCGGGCTGTGAAGTGCCTGATTAAAACTCTAGTATTAGTTTGTCTTGGTGGCAAAGGCTTCAGGGCTAGGGTGAGAATCTGATCAACCAATGTATACTGATTTCTCTTCTGCACTGTTCTGGGCAGAGAGAGTGACAGCAACAGCCTGGGTGCTTGGCCATGAGGAGTCCTCAGTCTGGTGGGAAGGCAGACTGAGCAGGGGGAGCTTTCGTTCAATTAAGTAGTCATGAACTTGTCTGGGAGTGTCCAGAAGGGAGGGAAGCTCAGCAGGGAGGAGCCACTGCAAGCTGGGTGAGAAGCAGCAGCCTCCCCAGAGGGGACCCCTCAGATGAGACCTAGTGAACAAGGGCTACCTGGATTTTAAGAGACAGCAGGAGGGCTAGGGGTGCAGCTCAGTGGCAGAGTGTTTGCCTTGTTAAATGTGAGTCCCTGGGTTCCATCCTAATATTGCAAAACATGAAAGGCAACCAAGGGGGAGCAAGGTCAAGGGGGCAAGGAGCCTGGGCACCCCCTGAGCAGTCTGACCCGGTAGAACAACCTGGGAGGCTGCTGCACTCTCCTGTTCTCAGCCTTTGGGCTTCACATCCTTGGTTGTCAGAAGTCTAGAGCGCACCTACCATGCAGCAGACCCCAGGCAAGCGGGGGCTTCCAGGTGAGCCCCAGTGGTCCAGAGCTGGGGGATAAGGGTCGGGCAGCCTCTCAGAACAAGGCCATCATTTCTGTTGGGAGAGCCCAGGACAGTGGAGGACCGCATCTTGGAGGGGAGTTCTATGGAAAAACTCTGAGCAGGGGAGAGGGTAGGAGAAACCAAAACTGTGAATCTTGGTTCGGAAGAGAGTGTCCTGCTGGTCCCCAGTCTGCTCAACAGTTTTCATGTGACTGAGCATAAGGAGGTCACAAGTCATGCATGAAAGCGCTAATTATTTCTAAATGTAAAATGTGATTCCTGATTCCCCAAAGCAGGGTTTGGGTTGCCACTCGTCTCAGTTTCCTTCTGACATGGCAGGCATTTCAGAACATTCTATGGAACACATTTGCAGTCCCCTTTTGCTCTTGAGACCACACATCGTTGAACCGGAGTTCACATTCTTGTATCTTGGACTCCACCTCTAGAATCTACTGGAGCCATCTTGAATTTTGGCATTCACCCTTATGTCCAAATTCTGGGGAAGTAATGGCATCCATAGGTCAAATCTGCACAGGGCCCGTATTTCTGAATACTATCTTTGACATTTGATTGCTTCAAAAGAAGCAATAAACAGTGAGATTTTCAAGGTGGATTTCTGGGATGGTTGGTTGTTAAAGTCACTGTTTCTCTTCTCTGGCTAACTTCAATATCTGTCTCTGATGGGCCAAGGACAAAGGGTTTTGGTAAGGCAAAACTGTGCTCTGATTTTGTAGGCATGGCATGTATTATGTAAGCATACAGGTCTGTGTTTCAAAAGGAAAAATAACAATAATAATTAAAGTTTCTCTGGGCTCCTTGTGTCCAAACCAGTCTTGCAAAATCACCTTTGGATGAGCTTTGAGTGTCAGCAAATCAGAAACATGTGGGTTTAATTTCCTTTGAAATACACCAGGGGGAGAAGGGGCAGTGGGACTTGGCAGCTAGCTGTTTCGGGTTTGCCAAACCCCAAATATCTCACACTCTGTGAGAGCCATTATGCTGGCCCCCAGCAGAGTCATCAGCCAGTCCAGCCACTACATTTCTTGTTGTACCATCTAGATTTTTCTCTAACCATTATGCTGTTATTTGGGTCCATTTTAGTTGCCAGAAGGACACTGTTAACACCACCCACATGCTGTAACCAGACTTTGGAAGAGGGACCAACACTGCAATGAGGTGTCAGGTTGGTTCCAGTCTTACTTATCTAGGCTAACAGACCATTTGTTTGAAAAGCTATTCAGTGTCTTGAAAACCCAAACCAACCATAGGAGAGGTTTTCCAATTTGACTTCTAGATGGGAAATATTTAGTGTTTTTGCTAGCTGATGGTGTCAGGTCCCAAATCCAACATCCACGCATACAAAGTGAAACACATTCATGTTCTAGAAAGAGCACAGACATCCCACCATCAAGCTCCAGAGCAAATGTGGGTCCACAGGCTTCTGGGAAATGAAGGAGTTTCAGTTAGAAAAGCCCAGCCATATGGTGTGGTGGTGCTGAGACCCACAGACCCTGGCTAATTTGAGAGTGAGATTATGTAAATGAGCTCTATACTCTCTGGCCCATTATTTTTCTTTCTTGAGATTAATGTCTCCCTTTTTCTCCTATGTTTTCTGTGTGCAACCATCCCTTTCTGTCTAAAATAATAAAATACATGAAAAGGAAATGTATTTACAGGAGGTGCACCGCTGTAATCCCAGCTACTCAGGAGGCTGAGGCAGCCAGAAGATCGCAAATTCAAAGTCAGCCTGGGAAACTTAGTGACACTGTTTCTTAGAGTAAATGAATGAATGAATGCTAGGAATGTAGCTCAGAGGTAGAATGCCCCTGGGTTCAATCTCCAGTACTACACACATATACCAAAAAAAAAAAAAAGCAAAGTTTGATTATTTAATATAAGTCCCTTTTGCATCTAAAATGATGAACAGGAAGCTTTGGTGCCTCCTATATGCTGAGTCTTTTGCTACCTTCATTTTACTGAAGAAAGAATGGAAGCAGTCCCAAAGAGATTGAGTAGTGTACAAGCCACACAATGAGTAAGTAAAAGAGCTGGAACTTGACCTTGGGCTCTCAGGCTCTAGAAATGGTGCTCTGTTTCCAGCACTCAATGATGCCTCTTACACCATTGTGAGGCTAATTTTATGTGTCAACTTGACTGGGCTATGGGGTGCCCAGGCATTTGGTCAAACATTCTCAGTGCTACGGTGAGAGTATTTTTTGATAATATTAGCATTTAAATTGGTAGAACAAGGGGCTAGAGCGGTTGGCTCAGTGGTTACAGCCCTTTCCCAGCATGTGTCAGTATGCGAGTTCAAACCCCAGCACCACGTACACAGCAAAGTCTCGGAGCAACGAAAGCCACATGAAAAACCAAATAAAACTGATTTTCTCTCTCTCTTTAAAAATAAATAAACAAATAGGTAGGAAAAGTACATATTATAGCAGATAACCCTTCATAATGTGAGTGGATCCCATTCAATTTGTTGAATGGGACAAAAAGGCTGCATGGAACAAAAAGGCTGGCTTCCCTCCCAGTAGGAAGGAATGATCTTGCTTGATTGTGGTGAAACTGGGACGTTGGCTCTTTCCCTTCCTTTAGACTTAAACTGAAACATCAGCTCTTGGGGGTCTCAAGTCCTCCAGCCTTCAGACTAGACCTTACACCGTCCACTGTCCTGGTTCTCAGGCCTCCAGACTCACCCTCGAACTGCACCCTTGGCTCTCCAGGGTCTCCAGCTTGCCCACTCTGCAGCTCTTGAGACTTGTTAGCTCCACCTGCATGAGCAATTCCTTATAATGCATCTGTTTATGTGTCCATACGAAATCTCATTATCTTTATTGGGTGATGTAAAATCCGAGACCATGCAGGGTGTAAAGACTGTTGCCACTTACCCTAGGTGGGTATTCAGTTTGTTTACTTCCAAGTCTGTTTTGCAAAGCCACCCCCACCTCAAGGTTCAGATGGGGTCCCATGTTCTTCCTCACCCTGTCTTGTCTTTCCAATGTCCAGTCTGGTGGCCCGGGGCCACAGTTGACCTGCTCAACATTGAAGACAAGCTCTAAATGTTTAAATAGTTCTGTTCATTAAAAGCAAACAGAAGACCGGTGAAGCAATGTTTATCCATCTTCAAATGTTCTTATCAAGTGGTTGAGAGTTCAGAAGGAGGCAGCTGTGGTCTTCTGTGCTGTTTATAAGCAGCAGAGGGAATTACATTTTGCACAAGATCCCTGCATAATCCTCTCATCTTCCTCCATCCTCCAGCTGCCCACCCCAAGCATTTTTCCCGCGGCACTGAGGCTTGAACCCATGCTAGGCAAGCACTGTACAACTGAGCTACACCCCCAACCATTTTTATTTTATTTTATTTTATTTATTTTTGTACTGGGGACTGAACCCAGGGGTGCTTAACCACGTCCCTGGTCCTTTTTATGTTTTTTTATTTTTATTTTGAAACAGGGCCTTACTAAGTTGTTGAGGGTGGCTATGGACTTGTGATCCTCCTGACTCAGTCTCCTGCATTGCTGAGATTATAGGTGGGTCCCCCCTCCCACCGCCCTGCATTCAGCCCAACCTACGCGGATGCAGGAAGTTGTATTTGTCTTCAGGAAGGTGTGTCCTCCCCTTCTCACACTTGCCTTTGTTTCTGCAGGAGCCAATAAGCTGGCAGCAAAAGAGGAACTGAAGCTATGTGTCAGGAAGGACTGATGCCCTGGGTTTAACCAATGAAATTCAGCAAGTTCTTCTCAGGAAGAGGATTGCGGGATCACACAAGTGCGTGAGATTCGGTTAGGCTGCAGGGAATGAAAACTGCTCCCATGCTTTTTTTAAGTTTGCTTTTAACTGACACATAATAACCACGTGTATTTATGAGTGCTGTGTGATTTTCCTTACATGTACGTACTGCGTAATGATCAAACCAAGGTGTTTGCTACACTCCTCGTCCTTACCACGGAATCATCTGTCTTTCATTTTCAAAGCTATCGTTCTGTGCCATCAGACCATGAACTGGTGGCTGTGAGCAGCAAGGCAGAAAAGAGCATTTTCCATTTTCAAAGGGAGCCTCCAACACACCGATTCTGCCTGGAGCCTGCAGCGGCCACCTCCACCAGCACCTCTCTAATGGATAATGGGTGGGTAGTTTTCTGCACTCTGAAAAGCACTGCTTTTCGTCTTTGCCAGTTGAGTAAGTTTGCTAGCGAGTGGGGTTGAACAAAAATGCTGTTTCTTATGGGAACGGCTTTGTTTCCATTATACCCACACAGGGGCTCGTTTTCATAGCGTGGCTCGAGCATGCTGGACAATGGGCTACGAATGGAGGAGGAAAATGGAGATTAGTGAAACATTTGCTTGGGGGAAGAAATCAAGCCAAGAGACCTATTCATTCACACTGACCTTAGTCACAGATATCAAGTAATGTGGCAGCTCAAGACTAATTATTTGCTGAGGGGTAAACAGGGCTCGTGTTCCACACTTTGCAACCATCACCCTCTCCCTCTCAAAGCCTCAGTATCAGCAGTGTCAGATGCCATTCCCAAGCGGCCAGGTGCCTTTGATGGATTTTGACATTGCCGGGTCACAGTCCATCTCCTTAGCAGCCAGCCAGCACCAGTGTCATGGACTGAATAATAGACCTGACTATAAAACAGGTGGCTTTGTACTGGGTTCCCTTCTGAATGTTTCCAGTGTGCAAACAGGTCTGATTGCACATTCAAGGTCCTTAAGCAGTCTTTAAGAATATTGATCCAAGGGACTGGAGCGGTGGCTCAGTGGTTACAGCACTTGCCTGGTATGTGTGAGGATGTAGGTTCAAACCCCAGCACCACGTACACAACCAAGTTTCGGAGCAACAAAAGCCACATGAAAAACTCAATAAAATTGATTCTCTCTTTCTGTCTTTCACTGTCCCTCTCTCTTAAAAAACAAAAGAAAAGATATTGATTCAAGTTGAAATCACCTTAACAATTATAGATTCCTAATTCTACACTCAGGTCAATGAAAGAGAATCATGTTGGGATGAGAGGACTTAGACACTGGCATTCTAAAAATCTTCCCTGGTAGTTTCTAAAGAGAAGCTAGGGATGGAAACTACTGATCTAGGGAAATTAAAATGATTTCTTGGCTCTGTTTGCAGGGGTTTCTGGATCTCTGTCTCCTGCTGACCGTAGTTGGTTCTATGACATTTGTAGGTGTGAGTGAAGGGCCAGAGGGCTCATGACCTCGGGAGGAGGCTTCATTGTTGTCGCTGTTGCTAGGGAAACAGGTATTGCACAGGCTAAGCCCTGGTGGCAGATGGACACACACCCACACACAAACACGCTTACTGGTTGGAAAATCCTCGCAGTGGTCACCTGGCTGGGTATGCAGGGATACAGTAGCTATAGCTGCTGTCCTCAGGATCTCAACTTCTCTGTTCCCCAATCACCCACAGTCTAATTTCCTATTGATTATAAAGGTACTAAATTTATGTTGGCCATATTAAAAGCTCTTCATCTGATGACCCTTGGGGACTTTCTAAGCTCTACTAATGCCACACCCCTCTTCTATCAAACAAAAATATCCTGATTTTTGGTAGCCCCTGTCTTAGTCTGATTATGACAAGGAAGCTTGCAAGAGACACACTTGAAACATGGAAAGTAATGGATGAGGAGCTGGAGCAGTGGCTCAGTGGTTACGGCGCTTGCCAGGCATGCACAAGTACGCAAGTTCAAACCCCAGCACCACGTACACAACAAAGTCTTGAAGCAACGAAAGCCACATGAAAAACTAAATAAAATTGATTCTCTCTGTCTCTCTCTCTCTCTCTCTCTCTCTCTCACTGTCCGTCTCTCTTAAAGGAAAACAAAAAGAAAAAAAGTAATGGATTGGAAAGAGGTACTCTGCAGGCCGGAAGCTCAGCAAGCTCGTGCCGCAACTCCCTTACAGTCTGACAGGGTAGACTTCCGTTGACCCATCTGAACTCAGAAACTGCAAAAGTAACAAGGACTTTACTGGGATCTTAGGGATTATGATTCAGGAAACGCAGATTTAGATAGTTCCAAATCAGTGTTCAGAGAAGGCAGAGCTGGTAGGAGCTTATATGAGCAGATCATGTTTTATTAACAAGCACTAAAAAAATTTTTGTAGGGAAAACTTCTGTTGGAGTTGAGAGAAAGGACTGTGTGATGGTGGCTGTGTGATCAGTAGATTAAGAATTATATACTTGGGGGCTGGAGCGGTGGCTCAGCAGTTACAGTGCTTACCCGGCATGCTCAAGAACACGGGTTCAAACCCCAGCACCCACATACACACAGCTAAGTGTCAGAGCAACGAAAGCCATGTGAAAAACTCAATAAAAATTGATTCTCTCTCTCTCTCTCTCTCCTCTCTTTCTCTCACTGTCCTCTCTTTAAAAAAAAAAAAAGAATGATATACTTGGTAAAAATGTGCATGACAGCAGAGTCCAGCAGCCTCTGGAGTGCGTGTCACCTCTGCTCCTGTGATGTGACCTATCTAGGTCGAGGGTGAAGGTGACCAAAGCTGGTCTTCCTGGGCAGAAGCTTGAGTTGTGTCTCAGTCACTTTCCTAATGACCTCCCTCTTCCTTTTTGAAAGCTCTTCCACTGTCCCTCTCAAGTGTTTATCTTATATTTTCACGTTTCAATGCAGGTCAGTGGTATAAAGAGAGGCTGACCCTCCAGATGCCCTCTCCCATCCCCGCCACTGCTCTGCCTGGGTACCAGGCTCTGTTCATAGGGTCAGGAGTCTCAGGAAGGGTGAGGGAAACCTGGGAAGGCGTCTCTTGGCCATTGTGTGTTACTACCACAGAACACACAGACTGGGGAATTAGCAAAACATGCAGATTTATTTCTTAGGTTGTGGAGATGGGGCAGTTCAAGGTTGAGGCCTCATATCTGGTGAGGCCTTCCTGTGTCATCCTGCACAGTGGCTGCTCCTTTGGGAGTTGCCCTTGGCAGAGTAACTGTCACCTTCCCTCCGTTTGCCCTTACAAGGTTTCCATCCCCTTCCTTTTGTCTGGGATCTTAAATTCTAAAGAGAAGCCCCACATAAACGGTATAAAGACGTTAACTTCTAACTAGTCTTTCTTTAGATCTATGGAATCCAAAACATCTGGTCATCTTTGTAATGATGCCGGTGATGTGCATGTCGGGTTCGTGTCCTCTAGGAGTTGAAGAATGAAACCGAGGGACACCGAGGCCAGCGTAGTAGACGGATTTTATTTTATGGAAAGGAAAGCATAGGGAAAAGAGCAGACTTCCCCCTGCGTGGGGAAGGGGACAGAGCCCATGAGGCTGGGAGGTTTGTCTCATACTTTTATATGAGGTCCTCTCCTTCATTGGTCACTGCTTCCCTGCTCCTCTACCTAGGACACAGGCACGGGGAATTCTGGTCCAGTCTTTGGTCCATGCCTTAGGCACCAATAGAAAGAATGTGGTTCCTTGCTTAGCAGCAGGGAGTGTCTGCATCTGAGACTATCTTGTCAGACCCTCATTAGCATTGGAGGATGTCTTTGCCCTCTCAGGAAAGATGACCATCAGTTGATTTTCTCCTTAGCCACCCACATCTACACTGACTGCCTAACTTTTCTCTGCCTCAGTAACACCCCTCCATAGTCTTCTGTTTCAACTAACACAAAAGGTGGAACAGTAATATGTAAGCTTTTCAAAAATTATTAGAATTTAGCCACAGAATGTTGAAGAGGATTGTAATGATCTGGCTGGGGGAAGAGGTGGAGAGGGAGACGAGCCCTGGATGACAAGACCCCATTCAGCGTGTGATCTTTCTGTCCCTTGTCTCACTGTGCCTTTCCCTTCCTGTGACAGCCCATGGCAACCCTGAGTTCCCGAAGATGAAGCACTGCTGATGAGAGGCCCTCCTTCTTCCTCAGGGCCATTCTTGAACAAATCCAGTTCCTTCCAACCAATTCTATTCTCCCAGGTTTAGGCTCTCAAGCGGGGAGCAGTCCTGATCTTAACCTGGTAACAATCCTGGGGCAGAAGGCACAAGAGCAAGGAGGTTGTTATAACAACCCACTCCCCCCAAATGACCATGTCTACGTGGGGACAGAGCCCTCATGACCAATCTACCTCTTAAAGCCCTCACCTCTCAACACTATTGTCCTAGGGAATAGGTTTCCAACACTTGAACCTTGGGGGACACATTCAAAAGTAGCAGGGTCCTGGGGCCCGCCTCAGTGTCTCTGTGGAACACAGACACTTCCTGTTGACCTTGCCTTGTTCCGATTCTTCCTCCCCCTCTTGCTCTGTCTCTTACCTTCCAGGTTTGGGGCATAATGCTACATAGGTATTTAGCTTTCACAAAAGCTAAAATTGTGCTGGTGGGGTCCCTAGAAATGTGCCACTCACAAACTGTGACACGGCAGTACCTGTGTCATCAGGGAGCTTATGAAATGCAGATTCTCAGCTGCCCCCCCCTGTCACATCAGAATCTGCATTTATATAAGAACCCAGGTTATTTGTGTGCACGGTACAATTTTAAAAGCGCTACTCTAGGGCCTATACACCATGATGATACGCTGATACGAACTTGCATATCTTACAAATATTTTTAACAGTTAAAATGGAAATTTTGCTTATTAAATTAGCAAAGCTTAAAAATAAAAAGATTATATCAACACTTTCATTGAATAGGTTGTTTTTCATTAGACACTGCTGGTGAGAATGTAAATTAGAATATTTCTAAAGGGCAACTCATTTGAGAAGTCTTAGAACAATCCACAGCTCTGTAAAGAAGCAATTTGCTTTCACTGATTTCATCTTATGGAAAAATTTAGGTTGTGATGGGGCTTCAAGGATATGGTGAAAAGGATTTTCATGACAATAGCTTGATTGTTTTCTAATTTTCTTTTCTACTAACAGAACCCCAGTTTTGTAGGGAGTGTTCTGCTAAATGCAGTTTTTGGATTCTTTACAGGTAGGGGTGGGTGGACAATGAGATGTAAGCAGAAGTCACTGGGAGACAAAGTCACTGGGAGACAAAGTCATTGGGAGACACATCCAGGAAAATGCTTTATGGGGGAATCAGCTCAGCTCCCATCTGACTTCTGACTGCCTGGAACTCCCTGGGAGTTAGAATGCCCATGACCCACTAAACCAACGTTAGCACTGCCTCCTTCCAGATGTTTCTTTTTTTTTTTCCTCAGAGAGGGACAGTGAGAGAGAGAGAGAAAGAAACAATTTTATTTAATTTTTCATGTGGCTCTTGTTGTTCTGAGACTTAGTGTGTACCTGGTGCTGGGGTTTGAACCCATGAACTTGTGTATGCTGGGCAAGCGCCTTCACCGCTGAGCCACCGCTCCAGCCCCTCCAGACGTTTCTTTATATGAGAAAAGTAGAACAATAGAACCCTCATTTGTCTAAGTCACCGTCTTTCAGGAGTTTGGTATTTGCAGTTGAACACAACTCCTAACATATATAAACCGAATGTCCAAAACTGGGACTTGATTAATAAATTATCATTTATCCACACTCTGAAACACTATACAGCATTAAAAAATCATGCACAACTGTGGTTTCAAATTACTTCTCCCCTTTTATGTTCAGTCTCTCATGGAATCCAGTAGATGGTGGTGTTGAAAGTAGAGCTATTCAGGATGTCCTAGAGGGTGAGGACATATAATCTTCTCTCTCTACCTTGCAAAATCTACTCTTTCCCCTAGGAAAGCTCAGAAACAACTTTTCAGGTGTCAAGAATTAGGTAAAACTATAGAACACAGTTTGAAAACCATAGTTGGAATTATCTACCAACGTAAAAAAGCTGCTCTTATGGTGTTAAAGCAAACAGCTTGCTTCATCAAACTATGGTATGATTCAATTTTATTTTTAAAAATACATGCAAATACTAATTTCCCAGTCTTTGTAAAAAGTGAAGTCACCTTCACGGTAATTATCAAATTGCCCTAGCTGGTGGCCCTCCTTTGTGTGACAGCGGCACCCTCCTCCGCCGTCTTCCCAGTTGGTATTGAGGGGCTGCAGGGCTGTTCCCTGAACATTGCACTCATTGGTTCACAGTCCCCATTACCTACAGCGGTCCCTGAGGACATGCCAGCGGACATGCCAGCCTCTGCTGCTGGTCCCTAAGAGAGGGCGGCATGTGCTCTTCTGTAGGACTGAGCAGTGCTGGAGCAGGTGGGGAGCAGAGGCCGGGGCGACAGTCAACAGCACCAACCTCCCAGGCTCCCTCCACCCAAAGGGAGGCTTGTTGACTACCTACATTAAGGTACTTAATTTTTTTTTCTAATTTTTTCCCCTATTTATATTGTAAAATGATTTCAGGGCTGAGGAAGTAGCTCAGTGGTAAAGTGTGTGCTTAGCATGCGGAGACCCTGGGTTCAATCCTCAGCACCAAAAACAAACACCCCCCCATAACCCAAAATAACCCAAAACACAACGACAACAAAACCCTACATTAAGCAGGTGCTACGTGTGTTAAAGGAAAAGGATGCACCTGGAATCAGTTTGAGCACTTGATACAACTGACTTAGCACATTTAACTGTGAGTTTCCTGCCACCCAAGGCGCAGGATTTTTACCTGTGCTGGCACTGGAGGGGTGGAGGTAGGAGCGTGGAGGGACAGGAATACACCACACACACAATTATCATGGGGAACTTTGGTTTCAAGATATTCCTAGTAGAGGACACTTCTTTTGGATATTCACTCTTTCATTGAATAAGAGTATCCATATAGCTTTCACCCTCCGTATTTGTGAGTTCTGTGTCTTTGGATTTATTTAATTGTGGATCAAAAACATTCAGAAAAACAATGCAGATGTAAACGACTCTTACAAAGCATTCATGCTGGATTAGGTATGCGAGTAATTGAGAGATGATTTAAAGCACACGTGGAGGCAGTTTTTAGGTCATGCACAGACACTAGGCCATTTTAACACAGGGGATGTGAGCAGCTGGGGACTTCGTACAGAAGCAGGTCCTGGAATCATCCTCCAAGGACACTGAGGAATGACCGTGTGTGCATGTGTGAGGCTGAAGAGGACAGTGACTCCCAGGAAAGCCCTTACCTCTCTTCTTGGTGGCCTTGCACTGAGGCCGGTGGCAACCACCTGTCCACACAGGGACCTCTGCATCACAGATCCTCCTGTTGGGGTGCTCCTCGGTTCTCACCCACGCATATCACAGACCAGCAAAAAGAAGTGGGGAGGGCGGCGGGGGCTCCTGCTGCAGCGGAGTCAGCGGATGATCAAGATGGTGTTGATATCATGAAGGACCAGCGTGGTTCCCTTCCCTCCCCTTCGCTGCTGCAGGCTGTCAGCCTCAGGCTGATTTGCAGCAAGGTACAATCCCCTGATGGGACTTTCAGCTCAGGTGGGAATACGAAAATGGGGACCCCTGCACAGGGGCTTAGTTACTTGGAGAGCTGGACTTTCTGGCCCTTTTGCAGGGCACAAAGTCTCAGAGCCCCCTTTTCTTCTTTCTTTCTTTTTTTTTTTTTTGGTACCAGGGATTGAACCCAGGGGCACTTAACCACTGAGCTACATCCCCAGCCCCAGAGCCTCCTTTCCACTCCTATAACAAAAGAAGGTTCCTCCACACCCTAGTAAGGACTTCCAAATTTCTGTGTTACTTCCACTTCTGAGCCACTTCAAATATCTGGCAGCTCCTTCTTGCTTTTTTGGAATACTCCTTTTGATCTTTTTTCTTCCTTGCTGTCATTATCCTCTGACCTGGGGTCCCCAAGCCCACCATGTAGTAATTCTCTACATTGCTTTAAACATCTCAGAGCAACCCTATGTTGCTTTTTTTTTTTTTTTTTTTTTTTTGGTACCAGGGGTGCTTAACCAGTATTCCACATCCCCAGCCCTTTTTATTTTGAGACAGGGTCTTGCTAAGTTGCCTAAGACCTTGCTAAGTGCTGAGGCTGGCTTTAAACTTGCTATCCTCCTGCCTTAGTCCCTGTGCCTCTGGGATTACAGGCATGAACTACCAGCTACTACACCCGGCTTTCATTTTGCTTTTTTTAAAGAGAGAGGGAGAGAAAGGATCAATTTTATTGAGTTTTTCATGTGGCTTTTGTTGCTCCAACACTTTGTTGTGTATGTGATGCTGGGGTTCGAACCCTCATCCTTGCACATGCCAGGCAAGTGCCACAACTGCCGAGCCATCACTCCAGCCCTCCATTTTATTTTAAATGTTCCTAGTGGTTCTTGTTTTCAAGAGTCCCCATCCCCCAAACAAAGCACAAGTCACTCCATTTCTTTTTCATTCACATCTTCTTTAATAACATCAGCTAACATTTGTTGAGCACGAACTATTCTGGCAGGTGCACAAGTTGGTTTAATCTCGACCACAGTCCCAGGCAGTAGGTACTTCAATACGTCACATTTGTTAGATTAAAAAACTGACTCTTGGCAAGAGCCTTGGCCCAAGGTCCCCCATGTGGAAGGTGGCAGAGCTGTGATAGACTCCAGCCTAGACAAGCCACCCTAGCGTGGCTTTTGTGGTTCTTTCCTCTGAGGACGCTGTTGGAATTTTCCCACACCCAATCTGTTCATGTTGTCAACTGGTGTCTATGGCACCTCAAGCCCCTTCTGCCTGAAGGACAATCATACAGGGCTCTGGAAACCTGCCTTCCTTGTGGATCCACACAGCTGCAACTTGTAGGCCAAGGACCCAGGACCGCACAGGGTCCCATTCCTGGTTGGTGCTATAACTGGAGCTGTGTGGGCCTCAGTTTGGTTGAGTTTTAGATGAAAGTTTTGAAAGCAGATAATCATTCATTTGAGGAAATAAGACAGGGGGGATTAAAAGGTAGGTATTTTAACTTCATCAAAATCTCTGTGTAGATAACCACATTGAATCTTCAGGTATTTTTA